>PNEQ01115063.1:0-36871 GCA_003012365.1 Medauroidea extradentata | reverse complement strand
GAAACGCCGCACCCCCGTCCAGTCCTTTGACATACTCACATACAATAATAACATACAGTTACAGATACAGTTTGCGTGCTATTAGACTGCAACGTCCGCAATCGGCTGCGGGTTATAAAGCCGACCTTTACTCGTTCACTACTTGTCACATCGCCTCTATGCGCAAACCGCTCAACTGGCGTGTGTCTTCCCCCTGAGAACTTATCTTATGATCCCTATTTTAGCTGTTTTATATCATTTTTTAAATTCTTGAAGGGAGCGCAAACGTAGACATGATTATAGTAAATCATGTTTAATATTACATACACTGTTAGTTCTATGGTTTGTTCTTGTAAAATCTAAAATTAAAGCTTGCAAGTTGTTATGATTAAAGAGATTACATAATCGAGTACTATGCTTATTTGCACTGTTGAAGTCAATGTTGAAATTACCTCATATTAAAGTGTAGCCTTTATATCAACAATTTTTTTTAGATACGTTCAACGAGATAGAAAAATACTAAGCAATAGAATCGCAAATATAAGCCTTCACTGTCAATGACTGTACATTGTAGATGATTGCAAATATAAAGCGCCACCACCTTTTCCTGACTTTCTACAGTTGTTGTTTCCTAAGTTAAAATTATTTAATTGACAATGTACAATTTCCTTACGAGAAAGCCATAGATCTGATAAACACAGTTCATTGCGTGAGTAGTCATTTTTGCATCGTGCAAAATTGTCTGTTATGCTGTTTTGAAAGATAAGAGCGGACTAAAGAAACAGCATTGACATTCGCGGTGTTGTAACTGAATGTAGTTTAATTCGCCACTTCTGTACATTACATTTGTCTCTCAGTAACCCTTGTAGCCACTTGAAAAGCATAATGTACCTGACGCAACGTTCCGTTTTTGAGACGCGGAGACAGGGGAGTGTTAAGGGCCAGACTGCGTAGCCTCTACACGTAGCGTGAAGTTTTCGTAATGTAATTTTTTTTATGGACTTAAATCGGCTACCGTACAATTTTTTTTGTGAATTGTGTGTTATAAAGGCCAACGTCGGCTTATAGTTTTGTGAGTTACATATTCGGACGGTATTTTGGAAATTACAGCGGTCTTAATGTAAGCGTATTTTAGCGATTTTAAGGAGCAGCGAAATCCTGTTTCAAGTAAGCGTGCAGCATTTTTAAAATTTAGGAACATGATATAAAATGTGCGTTATTTTCGTCGATCGGTTTAATAATTTCGCCGAACAAAATATGTGTGATACGCACACTGAAGTAAAGCTTCAGGAACGCAGTCATCTTAACTTCAACTTAAAATTAACTAAACGATTTAGTTACCTACTAAAACGCTCACATAGTGTAAGGAGATTTACTCATTGGCCCTATAGATTAGGCCAATCTTGGATGTAATTAAAGGCCAATGGCCAAAGAATGACTAATAGTCATTTACTCACTGGTCTAATTCCTGCTTGGCCAGACATATTGCCTATTTTGAGCCAAGTAAATGGAGGATTAAGTAGCTGTGACAGTTGCTGCAATAACTTTCACGCTCCGTGTACATTTGATGACTTATGTATGAAATTTTTTTTCATCCTTCCCCATGCACCTATTTCCGCATTTCTATTCGTGTGTATTTTATGTTGAGGGTCCCACATCAAACGTTTCTCGTGATAGGTATATAGTTTCATAAACTACAGAAATTTCTCGTTCGGCCACTGATACGTAGATATTAATTTCCCACTCAAAATACGATTGAACGAAAAAACTCAACACCAATGCATGCACAAATGTGTAAACAAAGCCCAAGACAACGCCAATGCACTATGCAACCCCTTCGATGTTGGACGAAAAACAGACGGTAAATGGCCAATGCTTCAATCACATAGCCAACGTTCTAAGATAGGCCAAGCACATTTACACATTTGTCGATTACCAAGGTCGGGTAACGTAAATCCCTGCTAAGGCTAGTCTGAACCTGTCTACCACCAGGGCCGTCTTCGACAGTACAATGTTTAGCCCCACACGAGCAGCAGACAACACAATGCCGCAGACACCTGGTTACGCTTCAGTGCAATTAACTACGCACACGCAGAAGTGCATGAATGTGAGTGAGAGAGATTTTGGTCAGCTCTTAACATCAACGCCTTAAGCGCTGGTGAGGGGTGACATGATGTGAATAAGAAGCAGCACAGGAATGAAAGAGCGGGGGAGACGGGATATCTCCGAGAAAACCCGCCGACCAACGGCATCGTCCGGCACGATTCCCACATGCGAAAATCCGGGGACCAACCCCGCCGGGAATCGAACCCGGATCACCTTGGTGGGAGGCGAATGGTCTTACCACTCGGCCATCGTGGCCTCTAAAAGGGCCTTACGTGCACACCTGCAGCTCAGCTTGATGGCTATTGACAAGAGTCTTTTGTGCAGAGTTGTTATTCATTTGACTGTGCCAATCAGTATACGGATAACTGCGACACGTCACGTCTGTGATTTGCGGGTTTAACCTCAAGACGCTGGGTGTTACGGTATCCAATAACTAACCACAAAGCCGAGATGCAGGTGCGCACGTAAGGCACTGAAAAAAGTGATGCAAAAACCTTTTCGCGAAATTTCCTATCTCTACTTATAACTGTGGCTAGAGATGCAAGTGAAGGCCCGTTTTACTAGCTCTGTACCTGCGCTGCTCTGCGTCGGTGCAAATAGCAGGTATAGTTCATTCGGGATAAAATGAGCACTTTTGAAACCCTAATTACCTTCTTTCCCTTCAGTTAAATTATATTTTCCTGCCAAATTTTAATAGTAAACAAAAATGTCTACGTAACATTCAAAGTGTTAGGATTGCACTGCAGTCAACTGTTACCGTTTGAGGTCACAATTAATAGAATTTTAATTACTGTTTTAGATACTATTGTCTTTAAAAGAGCTCACTTTTTCGCGAACAACCTATAGTGGTATTTAATCGGTGCCCTGGGCTGCCATACTGCTGACTCGTACGACCCGAATTTATCTCGCGTGCTGATAGTTTCGCCTCGGAGCAAAAACATTGTATGAAGATCATAGTATTAGAAATAAAATACTACATCCGAGGTCATAATTTATATGCACTACTGTAATCGTCACAAGACACTCTTAAAAAATTATCACTTTGAGAGGGAAGTTAAACGAAAATTGTAATTGTTTAAATAATTTTTATAGCTGTACGAGGTATGGTTTGTTTTGTAGGCATACATTGTGACTAGTATTCACTGTAACGAATATAACTTTACCTTTCACAGTTTTTTTTATAGTGGTATCAAAGCACACATTTGCAGTGAACGGTTGTATGCTAGGAAGAAAAACCAACTGACTAAACTAAATGAAATAATTCACACTGAAGAACAGTCTTATGGGCTACACCAAGACATGTAAAATAACCGCATTTGATTTAATATAAAAAAAATTGGAAATTTTCTTAAATTTTTAAAAAATACAGAAATTACATTCAATGATATTTTTGTACGTGTCTTTTTGTAGCCAGTGGTACTATTCTTCAGTGTGAATTATTTAATTTAGGTAAGTCTTTTGGTTTTCCTTTACAGTATAAAACCGTTTTATGCAAATTTGGACTTCGACGAGCCACTATACAAAAACCACGAAAGCGAAAAATAAATCCATTGCGGTAAAAAAAAAATAGTCACAGAGTATTTATATTAAACAAAATATAAATTGTACAAATACAAAAAAAATATTAAAATAATTTAAAGTTTCGGTTAACTCCCCTCTTAAGAATGCACGGTAGTTAAATAAATGCTCTAAACATCAATTGATTTCTACGCTTTTTTCGAAGCCAATATGGATAACATACTCAATGACAATCATAGATAATGGTATTTACCAACTTTATGAGTAAATATTGATCCAGAATTAGTAATCCTTTACGCGTAATCTCTTGCGCCGCAGTTAAATGCACGAGGTTCCGGCGTCAGAGATTGTGCCTCAGAAGTTCATAACACTGGAAACCATTTTGTTTAAAACCTTGGATAAAACTATTGTCTAGGATTGCTATTGTTTTATTTTCGCAAATTGGCTTCAAGAAACCTACAGTTATAGATTAATGATTTTAGCGTCGAATTATGTACCACGCCCTCTTAACAGAACACAGGTCGCAGATGGTGAAGTGAAAAAAGCAGTCGCCTCCCGTCAAGGTGATACGGGTTCGTTTCCCGACGGAGGCTCCAGATTGCGTTCTTGCGGACAGAAGCAAGCGGCGTAGAAAGAGCCGATGGACACTCCCTGGTCTGCGCATGCTCGTAATGACGTCAGCAAGGTGAGTGTTGGACGTGAGCCAGTGGCTCGGACGCGCGGGGCCTCTCTGGGAACATGGGTGTCGTCATCCATCGTAAACACCGCTGAAGGGTTAGTAGGAGCAGGCATAACGGTCCCCCCTCCTCTCTGGACAAGCCATCCACTTCCCCTACTCTCTCTCCTACATCCTTCCAGAGCGTCAACACACACACACACTCCCTCCTTCTGACCTAACACTCCCTTTCTTCCCGTCACGTCGAGGAACTTCTAGGTAACTGAAAGTGGCGCCGTCGAGTTGCGTAGTTCGCGTTGGCGGAAGGTCGACCTTCCAATGTCACACTCCTAAGACGTTTACAAGTCACGTGTCTGATCGAATTCTCTCGCATATTGCTGTATTCGCAGCTTCTCAAGCTGTCAACATTAGCCCGTGGAGCATTCGTCGTTATGGCCTACCACGAAGCCGAGGCGCGGACAGAGATAGGTATACAAACTTTAAACTATTTTCGGCTGTGCTATGCCATTTTAGAAGATACCGATTTCGAACGAAAACTATTTTCTGCACTGAGAAGAGGAGAATATTGCTACAGGAATAAAACATAGGGACACCAAGATGAGCAAAGAAAGTCTGGTATGACATATGTGTGTTCTACAGGTACTGAGATTTTTTTTTTTAATTCGACGTGTCCTACAGCTTTCTGTGACTCCATTTCAATACACCCTTATCATACGTAGAATGAAAAATGAAGTATACTTCCTATACCCAGGCTCGATTGGGTAAATTTAGCAATAAATTTGGATTTGCAACTTTTTGCAAAGTGTATTTTTTTTTCAGAGAGAAAAATTAGCGAATTTTAGAAACAACGTGTCACAGAGTTACCTTGTAACAGCATATAAATTCTGTCGTTCAGAGGGGGGGGGGGGTTAATAAATGAACCAGTTCAAAATTTTTGTAACTCTTCAGAATGTACAGTGCTTAAGAGTTAGTGGACACTAACTTCTTTTTACGTTTGGAGCACGGTAACGGGGAAGGCGATAAGTCCAATGTAACACGTCTATCAAACACCTCATCGCCTCTAGGCGCAGAGTACTAAACTAGCGTGCAGTGTTTTCGTAGAATGCGTTTTTCAATGGGACTTCAAGCGATGGCCCTGTTATTTTATTTATGAAAAGTGTGTGGTGAAGTCCAATGCTGATGTCTATGATCTTGTTTTACAATACGGTTGATAGTTTCTCAGCTCCAGCAACGTGAATAAGTTAATTTTAGAACTTTTGAGG
Organism: Medauroidea extradentata; assembly: GCA_003012365.1. Classification (NCBI taxonomy): domain Eukaryota; kingdom Metazoa; phylum Arthropoda; class Insecta; order Phasmatodea; family Phasmatidae; genus Medauroidea; species Medauroidea extradentata. Next base: position 31,330 of record PNEQ01115063.1, on the reverse strand, counting down.
AACTCGGACATCATGTTTTTAATTAGCGGACAGCATTTTTAAAACATAGGGACGCAGTTTGAAGTGTGTGTTCTTTTGGTGGATAAACGTATTGGAAAAAGTGTAAATAGTTTCAAAAGAAAAAAAAACACTTTCAGTACCACGCTACAGCACGTCTCATGCGCCTGGTCCACCATATCTTGAAGGAAGTTATGTTGTTTATAAATTAATGGATTTCCCTCTCTAAAAAATAACAACTAGTCAAAATGCTGCAAAACAAAATTAGCTGTCAAGTTCAATGAGTTACGCGTGCACGCAAACTACAGTTGCGAGGTGGAAGTAGCACTTTTGTCAACATGCCAGGCGTTATATTATTTTCACAGCAACAGTTGTATGCATTTTTCTGGTAAATAATGCATTCTAGGAACTTTCAACAAGAGGACCTTTTTTTTTGTTCCTTACGATGGACTGCTCGAAAAAACAACACGAAATGTTCACATTACCTGAAGTCAAAGTAATTTAATTAAATATCGAGGTGGCCACGCCTATTATTTTCATGAAAGGACACGATTTAAAGGCTTAATTTTTTACAGGTTAAAAATCTAAATATCACGTGAAATCAGCCGCAGTGTCGTAATTAAACTCCTAATCTTCTTCGGTGTTTCGGCAAATTCCTATTTTTAAACTCGATTTTCGGGTGCTCATACCTGCCTTAACGTACTTATCATGAAAGTGCCTCATATGAATTATACATACTTTTTCATGATGAATCATCTCCCGGAGTTTGGGCTGTTACATATGAGTACAAAAAACGTGAAAATTGGGACAGAACGATGACCATATTTGTGATGAAACAGTCTTCAACTAAAAACTTCTTCCTCCAGCCCGTATCCCGACGTTGTTTCATTAAGAAAGCAACTGACTGGCCAACCAATGACCATAATTGTAAGCAATTATTAATTTTTTAACGATTCTTGCAATGGGGGCAAGTTACACACTAATGAAGTATTTTGGACCTAGGTACGCCATTTCAGTTATCAATGTATGATTTTCAAATGTTCACTGAGGTGTGTGGGAAATAGTTACCCTCTTTGGTCACCGTTTATTAACAACACAAATTTTTACTTACTGTTCTTAAAAGTTTGGTGCACCACATTCCCCTACAACTCTGTTGTATATTTTAAAAACATCATATTTTTATAAATGACCATTTGTACTCTAACCTAGCCATGCAAAGAAGTTGACAAAGTTGTATCTTTAGATTGGACTGTAATCACGTTGTAGAATTCATGTTCATTACCAGACCTCTAAAATCACGTATCACTTTTGTACCTTCTAGTTATAATATGCTATGAATCTACTAAAAAAGCACGTGTTTTATACGTGCTTGCTAGAATGTTATTATTTAATTTATATAACTTTGGTATATGCAATAGTTTAGCTTCTACATAATACTACTATCAGTCGATGAACATAATTTACTTCGAGTGATTACTGTAGTTACCATAGAGACAGTGGTTTATAGAGGGAGAATTTGACTGGTTCCAATTCAGTATCTGCTACTGCTACTATTTGTTTGCGATCATTATAACTAGAGGCACGATTATTTCGCGTATTGATTCTAGGTCAGGTTGAACGTCAATAACGTATACTTCACTCCTCCTTCTGTTATAAGACGGGAGCAGTTTTAACACACATTTGACGACTGCAAGCCAGTTATAAGGAAACAAGTCGTGGGGATATCACGTGCTACACGTTTGTACGGTTAGAAGCCAATTGATATTTGGCTTCAGCCGGTACACGTACAGAACTGTGAAGTCTAGGCTATTGCCAGATGAATACGCGAAATACTCGTGCCTCTAATTATAACTGTCCCTCAAGTTATCTTCGTCCAATCATATAAGACTCAACATGCTAGAGTGATTTGCAGGCACAAAAGAGTTTCGAAATTTTTCACTCTCTCTCTCTCTCTCTCTCTCTCTCTCTCTTTTGTCATTATTACAGGATGTTTCACTATTATTGGTACAAACGAAAGGGGTGAGCATAAGACAATGGAATAAGCAAATAATACAAATAAATATAGGTCCCGGAGCCAACGGTTTCCCTTACTCGACGTATGGACAAATGCAGTCGTGCCAATTTCACAACACTGTTAATGCGTTATGCAATTATGCTCCAAATATCAGTTCCCACAGTGAATAGTAAACGCAGTGTGTAAGTGTGACATTCGAAGAAGTTGCCATGGCTCCACATTTCACGCCAATTTCCATCCACTTCATGTATTGTGTATATATATATATACCGAAGCACACCCTCAGAGAATACATCCAGGCAGCAGTGTGTTTTCTAGTTCGTCAAGTGTATATCTTCAGTTTGGATCTTCAAGGACTCTGGTATAAGGTGTTCGTGTCCTCCGCCGTAATACGTCATATTAGGGGAATTATTGGTTTCTGTACCTATGTTTATTTGGATTATTTACAGGTTTCGTTGTCCTCTACACGCTCTATTCATTTGTATCTATAATAGTCTAACATACTGTACATACGACTTTCCTACTTGTTTAATTTTTTTAATTGCATTTAAATCATTTCAGTACGAAGAAACGCCAAATAAATTAATAGCCGATTTTCAACCTAGGCGGATGTTTTGTATCGTAAGTGGAAAATACCAGAATAATTTAACGCTTCTAAACGTTTCCGTAAATGCAGAACCGGTTATAGCTACCGGGATAATCCCGAATAACCGGAAATTCCTGTCAGTATATGCAACATATTGCGTATTTATAACATCTGCGAGAGATGTGTAACTCTGCTGATCTGAGGAAATATTATTTTCCTCATGACTTCTGTAAATATACTAAGAAAATATAAATAGAACTGCAGTTATCTAAGCCGTTCTTCTTCCCCAAATTTAACACTTACTTTAAAAAAATTCGTAAACAATTCTTTCAAATATGTGCAGCAAAGATTTTACTATGCACACACAACTGACAGGAACTGAAGTAGCTTATTAACGTGTAACCAACTATGTGTGTGAGTGCGTGTACATAACGTCGATGGTAATTTTATAACTTATCATGTAACTAACGTAATGCGATAAGAGAGTCACGAAAACATTCTACTGTTTCCTAGGTTACAATTTAGTACTTACTGTTCGTGCCAAATGTTCTTATTCCGTTATTTTCGATTTCACAGTTAATCGGGCATGCGATAATTCTGATACGCCGATACTCATCGTTCAAGTTATCGTCGTTCAGTCATATAAGGCACAGAATGCTGTAGCGCTTTGGAGATTACTTTGACAGAAACGATTTTCACGATTTCTCTCTCTCTCTCTCTCTTTCTCTATCTACCTATCTATCTCTCTCTCAAAATATAAACCATAATTACGAATATTGTATGTACAGTTAAAAGAGAATATTGTGGACATGTGCACAACTTACGTTGTTAACTATGAAATATTTTCGTAGTGTTCTTATACTTAAGGGAATATTATTTTAGCCTTAGTGCTACTGAGAAATAAATAATTTAACGGAAACGAAAGTTTGTGATAAACTAAAAACATTAATCTAGCGGCATTATATAATATTATTAATACTATCAATAATAATAAATGGAGAAGATACCTCTACGATGGAGAGGCGGAGAAATACAATGAGCAGTGGAAACGGGAGTATCCCGGGCAAACCCGCCAACTGATAGCAACGTCCACCACATGAAAAGACTCGCTTGTAACATGCTGTTGAAGCAGTTCGCGAAACGCAGCAAGGAATGTTACAGAAATATAATGTAGTGGATGTGACATCCCGTTTTGTCTCGAGTACCTCCGTCTTAATAATTTAACACGTGAAAAGTAAACATAGTTTGTTTAAGGCTATGATCCATCATTGCTACTGCTCTTGCGATGATAAATATTTTATGCTTAACCGAGAAAAATTAATTTTTCTCAGTACTGTAATTTTTTCTTGACAAAAAAATACTTAAATTTGGTTAATTTGTTCGTTAGTGAGGACTTCCTTAGCTACATATTTAGCTAAAAACATGATGTAGTTTGTTTTGAAGAAATTATCTATAGGAGTATAGATAAACTGTTTTTTTAACAAAACTGAGCAACAGTTTTTCGATATCTGTTTTTAATTTTAAAATATTATTGTGAAAGCAGTAGGAATGATGCATCATGGCCTTAATTTACTAAGCTACTGTCTAAAACTGACTGTTTTGTCTGCCTGTTCGTATGTTGCGTCTGGTCACAAGTTATTTTTATTGTTTTATATTTTGTTTCCACATTTATTTAGTACAAATTATAATTTTTATCTTAATGCTATTAATTTTTAAGTTGTGTCAATTCGCGGTATTTGCGTGTGGTTGTTGAATATTTCGTGTACAAGAGGGCAAAATTGCCTTATTTGCTCCTAATAAACACGATTTATCATTGTTATTATTTTTCATTATTATCGTTCTTATGATCATTATTATTGAGAACATTCTTGAAGGATAACGGTGAGTTATGGTCTAACTACAGCTACATACTTTTCGTCTTATAACTGAACACTAATGGGCTGCAAGAGTTCTTATAAATTAATAAACATGTTATTCAGAGCAATTAAACTAGTTTCAGTTACATAAACATGTATAGCAAATTCAGTTATAGACTATTCACATTGAAGAGAGCATTTTAAAATCCCTAGTTATGATTCCCCCCCCCCCCCGGGTTTTATCGTAATCCCGCCGCTTGTTAACATAAACCTAGCAGAACAAATTGAGAGGTTTCTAATAAATACAGACAAATAATAAAAACATTTTGGCATATCAGAAATCTCATTGACCCGGTTAAACGCGAAAGCACGAATAACGTATTTAGAACACCGCAGACGTAGATACTACATCGTTAGGGACCCATGTTTTCGCGAAAAGAATTTTGCCCTAGTTTGTATCGGTGCCGTATGCGTACGTCTGCAGTTCTGCATCGTGGTCAGTGATAGGTAGAGATGATGGTATATCGTGAAAATACTTTGTGCCAAAACACTGACACAACGTAGTTGTCTGCAGACAATTTATATCCCTGATATAAATAAAGCTACGTGGGTTCGAGGCGTATATGACATTGTAATTAGTTTGAATTTCAATTAAATATTCAGAAATGGATACGAGACGATTAAAGGCTCAGCGTAAGATAAACTAACTCTATCAGAAACGGCACAATGAATTATTTTAATCGTAATTGAGTGTAAACAAGGCCACGTGAAATGTGAAGCAGTGATAAGGGAAACCTACGCTACTTCGCGATATCAAGGCTTCCAACTTGAGTGACATAAATATGTAAAACGTATGTTCATCTCTAATGATGGTTTATTGCGGGGAAACTTGACTGTTTGTTGGGTTTCAACGTAATGTTCAGCTTATGAAAAGATTACTGGCTTTCGCTCGTGCGTAACTGTTATCCTAGTTGACTGAACCAATAATAATCCCGCTATTGTAACATTTGATGCCTATTATTGGTCTGTACAGTACATGCTAGCATTCACATCCTCGCGTAGCGTGCATACGTACGTAACAGAGTTGATCAACTTTCTGCTTCGTACGTTCGTACGTTTGTTAAGTTGTGGTTGTGAATGCAGAATGAGCCAACGTAAGACTCAGTTAAATACTAATTATATTGAGAAATAATTTATATTGTAGTCATCAATTATTTAATTTGCTTCGAAATATACAAATAAATTATAATCCCCTATTACCGACATTTTGTTACGACGTAAACAATTTCCGCGCAATCCAATCTCTAATACTTAACGTACGTGCGTGCGTTCGTACGTACGATAAGTATGGTTGTGAATCCACCTTAAAGCATGAAAGCCACGTGAAATGTGGTATACCTTTCTTTGTATAACTTTGGTAGCGATTGATAGCTACTTATGGGCAATAATTTTTAATATTTTTTAATGAAATACATTTTTGGTTCTAAAATGTAACATAGATGTCCGTTTCAAAATTTTTACTGTGAGTTTTGTCTTGTATTGTGTCACATATCACAAAATATTAGTGGTTTGCCACAATTAGCTGTCAGATTTTACCAAAGTTATAAATAAGAGAGAGCCTACTGTTATACACAATGTATTACCGTTCGTGTTGCCAGAGACAATATGAACACTAATAAAATATTTGGAAAGTTAAGTTGTGATGTCACGTACGTGCCTTTTTTCTCACATTGGTGGAGCGCAGGAAAGGACTAACTACAGTGGTGCTATGTTTTGACATATTGTGCATATAAAATGACATCATACAATATTTTGCCAATAAAATTTTCATCTCCAATTTAGTCCAGGACTCGCGTGGTGTGATTATTATTTATTATGCGTTATGCATTTGTTTCTGGACACACCTTATATATATATATATATATATATATATATATATATATATATATATAACGGCATTTCGATTGCAATACAAATCATTGTGTTTCACTCAAGGCAGGTCAGTAACATAACTACCCAAAGATAAAAAGAGCTCGCTAAAAACCATGTCACGTCGCTTCTGTTACAGATCATATTCTGTGTCCAAGGTGTTGATTGCTTTGGACTGAGGAACGGGTATAGGATAGTTAAACAGGCGGGGTACAGGGAGGTGGGTCGCACACATTCACGTAGGCGGCAGCCAGGAGTCTTCAGGTAACGGTTCAGTCCGCCCGCGACACACAGTGACACGTCACTGTCCACGCATGCGGCCATGGAATGTCACTACCAGGCGCCCGCATCTCCGACCACACCAAACTAAGTATAGTATAGGCAAGGACACAGATCTATCTACCTCGGGAGGACTTCGGTGCTTGCTACGCTTCAGAACAACATGTCCGTATTTGTCATACTGTATTAAGCCGGATTCACAACAGCATTTAATCTAGCTATGCGTATAAATTGTTTATGTCATAACAAAATGTCGGTAATAGATGATCGTAATTTATTATTATTTTTTGAAGAGAATTAAATAATTAATACCTCAAAATAAATTATTTTTCAATATAAACTAGTAGTTAATCCATTCATATATTTGCACATGCTGCATTCACAACCACCACTTAGCGTACGTAGGTACGAAGTTAGAAAGTTGGTCAACTCTGTTACGTCCGTACGCACGCTATGCGAGGATGTGAATGCCAGTATGCACACTCGATGTTTTTACTTTACACGTACGTACGCAAGTACGCTAAGTGGTGGTTGTGAATCCAGCTTTACTCGCGTAGTGGCCGCCGTCGCATTATGGCCGCTCCCTTATTTTGAATGGCTTAAAGAAGAATTCAAGAAAACATGTATAACGGTCACATTTTTTTTTTACTAAGAGACACAATGGTTAGTAACGCGAGATTCCCTGATCTTTTTTTTTTCACCTACGTTTACCGTGTCCTCTTCTCACTGTAAAAAAATATTCGTAAACTTACTAGAGTGTTAACAAAGTAGGCATGTTTAAAATGGTTTTCCATATAGGCTTATAGCTAGTAGCGTACCTATACATTTTTTGAAAATGGTTAAATGTACAGTACGTTGATGTTACCAGACTTAGCAATACTTAACAGTTCTTCTATTTGCGAGCTGAAGTATGGTACCATATGCGTCCCATACTGTGCATGGGTTAATAACATCCATTACGATTTAGGAAGTTTTTTTACAGTTTGTAGCGTAGTTGGTTAAGCGGCGGTATAAGGTGCGAGAGGTCCTGGATTCGAATCCCGGCTCAAACATGTGTTTTGAGTTGTCCCTTAATCCCACTTCTCCTTCAACGGCTCCTAAGACCTCGTTGATAAAAGGCCGTAAAACCTACCTATTCTTGCATGCTCTTCATACTATGCTTCTACGTTTGTAAAAAATACGAAATACATGATTAAATAAGTTTGAGGCCTCCAAAATGACTAAAAACTTATTTTCTAGACTGCTGTAACAGGAAATACATCAATCTTATAAGTAAATCAGAAAGATACGCCATACTATCCACAACTGAAATTATTTTATTTTGAATATTGTTGCAATGCGAATAAATTTAATATCGAGAGTATACACCCACTGCAGTGCTGATTTTCCAGAAAATCAAGAATCAGACTTCAAAAGCAATAAACGAAAAACAAGCTTAATTGAACTGTAGTCCACTAATAAATAAACACAAAATAACCATGAAAAATGTCATGAGCAATTACGTCAAATTATACAGAAATCAAAATAAAAACACATAAATCTGAGCAAACTCGGGACAGCACAATTAAAACAACGCAGCCGATTACTGAGACGAAGGAAGAGACAGAAGAACACAGAATATTTCGTAAGATGAGCTTATCCAACCGGTTATATTTTTTCTAGTACCAGAATCATAGCTACAAAATTACGGTGTCACAAACGATTCATCAGAAACTTATCGCTTGATAATCACTAAGTTGGCGAAATTGATTTCGTAGGGATGCCTCTTAATTAATGTTTTGTTTGGTTTCTGTGCATTGACTTCTAAAATAACATTGCTTAAGTTGATCCCAATGGCTGAGAATGTGAGGTTGCAAATTTGAGACGTTGTATGGGTGTGTGACTGTGAATTTGTGTGTATATGCATAATGTTCTTATTGTATTATTGTGTATAGCAACCATATTTTGGAAGTTAATGTATTCTGTGGAATGTTTCTATTATAAGATCTTACTTCATAATTATGTGTAGTTAGCAATTTTTAATTCAGTAATTCTTGTCATTTTAATTTTAAACTAATTATAATTTGATGCAAGAGGAATGCGAATTGTTGTGTAGTCATGTAAGAAATAGCCGCTATGTCTTAACTACGCCTTTTAAATCATAATAAATTAATACATTAACTAATTTTATTTAACGTGTGTGACGTTGATGTATGTCCCATGCCAACTTAAGATCTTGCAGTTCGCTAACATAGCAATCGGCACGTTCCCCGTAACAGTTTGCAGCTCTGTGAATTCAATACACGAAGTCATTTGTCCTCCAGGCCTCGTACTGTTGATACGCACGAGTGGCCGGAACTACGATGACGTAGAAGGTACACTTACGCACCTGATATAGCGAATGAAACAACCTTTGTTTCATGTGGTGAGTTATATGGAGAGGAATTAGAACGCTACTTTATCACGCTGATAACAGTTTTGAGATGAAAAATAGAACAATGCTTTTTTTTAATTTCTATTTTTTAATATTTTCTTTTGCATCCAATGCTAGAGACTTTTCACATACACAACAATCAATCATTCTGAACAGCATATAAAGGGTGCCGTCTACCACGTGCTTAAAATTCGTTGCAGTGTCTTCGTAAACAGGTTCTTTTTTTTTTTTTTTAGAAACTATTCCACGTGCGCCTACTGTGCCAAAGTACGAAAATAAAACACACTACGGAAAAGATCGAAATGTCATTGTTGTATCTAAAACGACCTTTTCAGATTTCCGTACTTCGAAGTGTACTAACAGGACGTATGTGAAACACAGGTGGAAACGTGTACTCAACTCTCCTATAGATTTTTTCACCAATAAAATTATAAGGTCACCTCTTAAAATCCCATAGTAAAAATGTTTCGTGCGGGAATCTATATAGTGGTAATGCGGTATTTGATGGGCGCTTGAAGGTAGCCTTTATAGCTCCGTCACTTCTGAGCCTCTAACGTTTAATTTTTTTAAATACTGAAAGTGAGCAGCATAACCTATTTTTTCACATAGGTTTTAATAATTTTGGCTAGTTATTGGCTTCAATAAAATTTAATTAAGTCGATAATTAACCAAAATTATAGAAACATGTGTTTCGAAAACAAGTAGGATACATAATACAAACCATTTCTAACATTTCTATGTAACGGTTTTGCAACATTTGCTTCCTAAAAATAAAACTCGAAAAAAACAGCATAAATAGGAACCCATGACATTAAATTAAAACTGTTTGTCCAGAATTTATCAGTCAGCTTTAAAACTGATAACAAATAGTAGGCCTTTTTCTAGTAGCACATAGGCGAGCATTCAGTACCACATGATCCACGTACTTCGTTTGTCTACCAACATTACAAACTGAAATTTATAGTTTAATTTGGGTTTTAAAATTGATAATATAGTTTTACAGAATTTTTAGCAATACGACAATTATTTTTGTTACATACTTCAGATGACGTTACCTATATATATTAATTAATCTGTATATATAAAACAAAGTGCCCTAGTCACGAATCACCTATACACTCACTCACTCAACGCACACAAAAAACCGCTGGACCTAGACACATGAATATTTTTAGGGTGGCTTCCCCTTACACCGCAGGCACCCTGTAAGAATAGATTTTTTTGCAATTAAAAAATTAAGGGAGTGAAAAGTATTGAAAAGTTTTTCCAACGAAACCTAGATTTATGATTAACATGATAAGTTATCGTTATTATTTTGCTTCAAATTATTGCGTAGACAATGCTTATTGCCTAATATTCGATTGTTAGAAATTCAAAAATTAAGGCGTGTAAAGCCGTAAAATGTGTTTTAAATCATTCCTCGATTTATTTTAAATCAGTTGAGGTATCGAGACGACTTGCATTAGAATGATGCTTATTTAAATACCTAAAAAGTCGTTATGAATTTCTAATTTCAACTTATGATTTTCCGGAATTACAAAATATAAATATAACATCTGTCATAAATTATGTATACTTGTTAAATTTTTATACTCAATATTTACTACAATCTCAACTGCTTGTAACGGCAAATAACAATTACGCACGTTGAACGGTCTTCGAATAAACGTCCCAGGGCCGCGGTGGCCGAATGGTCAGACCGTTCACCTCCCACCAAGATGATCCAGGTTTGATTCCCGGCGGGGTCGGCCCCGGATTTTCGCATGTGAGAATCATGCCAGACGATGCCATTGATTGGCGGATTTTCTCGGGGGTCTCCCGCTTCCCCCGCCCTTTCATTCCGACGCCGCTCACGACATCCTTCACCAGCGCTGAATACCTCGATGTTTAGCGCTTACCAAAATCTTGAATAAACTTCTATAGGCCGAAGTTCTGCATGCCATGTGCCTGTCATGTATTTTATTTTTCACATTGTTGTATAGTAAACAATTAATTTATCAACATTTTTCGAGTTGCGTAATGAGTATTAAACCTTTTTAGAAATTATTTATTTTTTAATTAAGTTCCCTAAAACAAATGCCTTTGTCTGTTACCGTAAACAGATAAATGTTAAAATTAATACGGCACTTCTTTATGGTAATTAAGTAATTGATACTAGTACTGTCTTTGGGTAATGTGAAATTTTAAACGATTTACAGTGAAGATTTACAAAATAACTGTAAAATAATTTTGTAGCAAAAATGAGAAATTTCGTCACTAAACATTATTTCAATCTAGACAACTACTGCTAGGTCAAATAAGTAATATAAGTACATCAAAACATTGAAGTAAAGCTTTTATTTTCATCCTCTCCCTCATTAGGGAACGGTCACTCTGAAAGTCTGCATGAGCTTCTACAATCCTTTCACATACCTTACGAATACAGCTGCAATTAGAACTTATATGTTTTTCACGACTTGGAATTTTCAAGTAGGTAACCCACATGACTACTCTAACAGACAAGATGTGCAATTTAAGGCCGTGCACCCATGTTCCTACTTCTTATTCTCGATATTAATTTTTTACGCCTAAGCATGAGCAGATATCAAAAGTCTGTTTGGCAGTTTTGTTTAAAATCATCTTCTCCACGTTGGCTGATTTTTTCAAGGCAGTAAATCAACGCTTTTTGCTGATTATGTAATTAACTAAATTCTGGTTAACTGATATGTTATTCGAAACCATATAATTTTTGTCTTGGAAAAATTAGATATGACAAAAACTGTTTTAAACAAAACTGTTAAACATATTTTGGTAACATATCTCGTTCAAGCTTAAAAAGAAATTACTATCGCAAAATCAGTATAAACAAGGAAGAATGGCCTGAACAATTTTTCTGTTTTCAATTCACCAATACACTTAGTTTGAAATATTTTTTTTTCTATAAAGACGTCGATGCTATAGGCCTATAAACGTGTCGAGTCCGTGTCACGTATGAATACTAGTTTTTTTTTTTAATCTATGGAGATTGTTATACAAACACAATTTTCAATCGAAAAATATGTTTTGACATTCAGCCGATTGTTAAACAGAAACCATTGTTGGTTACCACTGAAACTGCTAACTACAGTACGGTCAACAATGACTAGTGGCGGATCCAGAAAGGGGAGGGGCAGGGGGCCCGCCCCACCCTTGACAATCTGAGTGTAGTTTACCCTTAAAATATTAACACATGTTTTGGTACCTATATTCAATTTTTTGTGTAGGAAATATCTTAAATATCACCATTTCACACCTTAAAAACTAATATTATCTGGAGGAGGGCCTCCGGAACCCCCTTTTTTTTCCTTGTCTCAGGGTGTGGGCACAACTACATTTTTTTTGGAATAGGACCACCCCCCCCCCCCCCCCCCCAAAAAAAAACCTAGAGGTTTGTTTTCGTGTAATAGCCACTAAATACAGAGCTGCTTTCTCGCCATAAATAAATGACGTCATGTGGAATTCCCGATGCGGTGTTTCACCTTCACAATAACCAGTGACCTAGAACAACGAGTCCGATAAATACGGACGTGTTCTTGCTGCAGTAATGGCGAACATTACGTAACAGTTTTTTTTTAAATACTGACATATAGGTCTGCGAAAAGTACGTATTTCCGGCGAATCAGTTGTACAACTTCCAAGTATCGTAATTTACCCCATTTACTAAAATTCTTGGAGCTGTATGAGGTTTCTGCAACCCAAGAAAATGTCCCCCATTTTATCGTAGAACAATTAGAGACCCAGAGATGTTGCAGGTTCAACGACTTGCTGGTTGTACTCCACAGTCCTGTGTACACTCTGTCTTCAACTACTTGTACAGAGCATTGTCTGCTGCTCCAGTGAGTGGCCAGTTGTACATCTGACATGTTAGCGCGGGTGTCAGTGAGTGCTTTCATGAAGGTCTATTGATTCAGTCCTCAAGGAAGAGGTTCAGAAACAATGACTAGGAAATAGTTCTGTCTCGTTTCAGTGTCTTACACGCACATGATACAGTTGTGCTTCATGGTTATTGGCAGCGTGTCTTTGTGAAGTGACGTCTCTCACTTGGCTGTGCCAATCACGATGAGGTTACTGCAGTACCACAAGTTTGTGATTTGCAGGTAGAATCCCACAGTTTAAGCATTCAATCATTAACTGTGAAGCAAAACTGCAGATGTGCATGTAAGGCAGTTAAACAAATTGCGGCGGAGTTATTTTCACAAAAATTTCATGGCCCTGACAATGATTCAGATGCGAAAGTAATAAACATTTACAGGAGTCTGAAATTTAATGTCTTCTCAAATTAATTCGTGAAGTTTCCGAGTCTGTGAGAATAATCTATTTCTTGAGACCTGAAAAATCCACGTTTTCATTTGGGCACCAGCTATAATGCGAACAATTACATTTCTTGTCACTTTCGAAGCTGGCCCTAGACTGATTTGTCCTCTCATGGAAGGCGCCGAGCCAATAGTATATAGAAGCAGCTAAATACAAGCACATTCACGTGGTATCATTGTGTCAGAGAGCTATCAATGAGTAGCTGCTGTCTGATTGAGTACACAGATATTTTTGGAGTCTAGTCTACATGTAAGTGAACCCGCGAATTTTTCCTGTCTTTATCAATTTCTCTCTGATAGCGCACACCACAGACAACGTTAGTTTCAAACAGAGTTTACGATACGTCTGCTTCGCGCTGACAATTGACAGACGCGAAAAGAGGGATTCGTAATCGCAATCGACCCAAAATCTAGTTTCGCATTGTTAATAATTGACGAACACAGGCCTGGTTTGAGTCGCGGTCATAATAGGCCTTGCTGGTCCTAGCGGACGTCGATATTTCGGCACGGAATCGACACGGGGAAGTGTAGCGGGCAGGATCATGGTGTGGGATGTTTTCTCGGGGTATTCCCATCATCATTACATTCATCGCCATAATTCTGCCGATGCTACATTTCCGCTTCTACTTTTTTTTTAAATCTGGCAGTAACATCTAGTATGTCCTTTACGTAGAGCAACCAGCTACAGTTATCCCCAGTTACATTATTATTATTATCAGTAGTAGTAGTAGAAGTGCAGTTGATACGTTGTAGCATATTTTTACAATGTGCCGTACAATTTTTATCTACAAATAACAACAATTTTATAACATACGGATTTTTAAATCAGTAATGAAACACAGGGGGCCTTAATTCGTGACAATATTTTTGAACCACTTTGTTTTCCGATGCATTGCGTCCACACCTGCAGATCTACTTCGTAGTCAGTGATTAGACGTTTTTAACTCTCAGAGTCTTGGGTTTCTTCCGACTAATAGCAGACGTGTGCTGTCGCAGTAATGTATTTATATATTTACGTCTTCAGAGGCGCAGTTAAGGCAGAGTCGCTATTTCTTACACTGGACCCATAACCAGTAGAACTTCGCAGTGCAGAAATTTCATAAATAAATATTACATGTTATATAAAGTAACTAGAATATAACTTAACACTATACAAAAAAATTACACAAAAATAAATCAATTAGCTCGTACTTTCACTCACTCATTCATTCACATGCATACAAACGTGCAATCTTTTTTCTGGTTGTAACAGTCAAATAAGTAATGTCTCTACACAAAGACAATGACGCAGAGCTGAAGATGTGAAAATGAAGCATTGAAACTAAGTAATGCAAAAACCATTTCACGAAAATAAAGAGTCCCTAGATACAAAATAAGAACAAAAATGCACGTACACCAGAGTTTTAAAAACTAAATTCGAAACACGCAATAAATCAGTACTAAAAGTCAAACGAAGCTAGAAACAGACGAGAAACTAAAATGCCGGAAAACCTGTTAAGAAGTTTCTGAAGGACAGAAAAAATTTAAACTTCTTAACAAGGAAAACTTCTATAAAATGGTTAAATACTATTGTGTTCATATAAGATAAGTGATAAAAATTATTCGTACTTGTTAAGGGAGAAAACTCCTTTAATGGGAACTTTTTAAAAGAGTTTCTCTGTATCGTATTTGCTGTCGGATCTACCTTATATCGGAAACTTACATAGGCTACACGATAGTATTTTAATTATATTTTTCTCATCAGCATATGTGCCTTGTTGATCAATTAGGGCTAATAGCTCTTGAGAAGAACGTTTGTACCGTGGTTTTGGAATGTACTTGTATAACACATGTCTCGCCACGCACACCATGACTAACTTCTTGAGATTTCAAGTTCGATCCTGAGGGGTTGCAAAGAAAAGTGGTTTTCCCCATGTAGTCTGTCCGACACCAATCCCTTTCAGGACTTACTCGACTGTTCAGAGAAGAGGATTAAAAATTACATTGCTGCGACTAGAATGAAACCATTTTTCTTCTAAATAAAAAAGTATTTATTTCCTAATACTTTGCTAGAAATGTATTCACTACATCTGAGCTCTAAGCACCCAAAGTACATGAAGATTGACACAGCTTCAAACTCAAACCTATGCGGTTTAAATGGCTCGATGGTTACTATTACTACTACAGTATGTGGTGTTGAGTTATTTTGTAGCAAGGTGTTTGATGAAATCTTTGATAGTTATAATAATATTCTAAAGTTCATGTATAAAATTTACTCATTATATAGGGGAAATTTGAAGTAAATATTTATAATTATGTTGTACTGATAAAACGATTTAAGCTCTGTATTCATTTTCAAATTCCAATGAAATAACTCATCTTAAGAGTAAGTGACGATATCTTTCGTTTTTACTTTTGAGGCACGGAAACGGGGAAGACGATAAGTTAAATATAACATGTTTGTCAAACACCTCATCGCCTCTACAGGCGCGAATTACAAACTAGAGCGCAATGTTGTCGTAGAGTGTGTTTTTCAATAGTGTTTCAAGCGATGAACTTGTTATTTTATTTCTGGAAAGCGTGTGGCAAAGTTCAAGGCAAGTTTCTGTGATTTTGATGTGCGATTACGGTTGATAATTTTTCAGCTACAGCAACGGGAAAATGTCATTTTTAGCACTATTGAGGAGCTTGGAAATCATGGTTTAAATTAGCGGACGGTATTTTTAAAATCATAGGGGCACAGTTTAAAGTGTGTCTTCTTTTCGTAGATAAATGCACTGGAAACATTTTTAATAGTTACACAAAGAATGAAATACTTTCCGTGTAACGTTACAGCACGGCTGACGCACCAGGTCCACAGTTATGAGAATGCAAAGTATAGAAATAGTAATATTGCGTAATAATGAAAGTATATTTATTAAAGCAATATAGACGTCACGTTTTAAGATACTTAACTGAGATGGTATAGTGGTTAGACCAATGTTCTGTTACCATGGCGATCTCGGTTCGGTATTTTGACAGGTATGAAAATTGGTAGCCGGCGAGTTTTCTCGGAGATCTCCAATTTCCCTCAGTCCTTGTATTCCGACGTCGCTCCGCCCAGCCATTCATTGGGCGGCAGCTGGGTGTTGGGCGTGTTTTTCGGGTAGAGTTGTCAGCCTTGCCTTTACTCTGGCCTTCTGCAGTCATTTCGCGCATTCAAAAATTCATCGTTAGATCCAACGGTGGTTGAAACATTGGTGTGTACCGGTTGATGCAACTAACACACATCAGTTTAAAACTTTTATTTTATTATATTTCGTCACGGAATAAATTGGCGAAATTTAGTATACGAAATATCTCTATAACACATATGTAACCCATATTGAACACAGCAGTAATATATTTTATACTGAAAGTATTTTGGGTTTTAATTATAGAAATCAAATACTATTATTTTGTACACTGCGTGCACAATTTAAAGCCGTAAGAAAATTTCCGTGCAAAGAGCAGAATAAATAATATTGTGCTCCTAGCCAAAACAATACTTTTCGAACGGCCGGGTGTACATCCGGTGAATACGTTGGCGAAAATTTTAAATACGCGGATTGTGACAAAGCCACAGTGTAACTCACAGTGTGCATTTTCATTTTCACTTCAGCGGCACATTTCATACAAACGTTTTATATTTGGCTTTATTTATAGCTCACGATTATAATACTGCTAATTACAATTACATAATTAATATATTGACATTATCAAAGTGACTGTTACGTGTTAAGGTACCAATCACTCATTGCGATCACTATAATTCAAGATTTTTAAATGTTCGTTTCAATGGTAGTTTACAATTTCAATGTATTGGTTTGTGGACATACGCTAATGGTCATGTTTTGTTGACCGAACTTGTATTGAAAGACAAAGTGACAAGATACAAAAAACACGAAAAAATAACAGAAAATGTAAGAAAAACGTCCCCAGTGGAATTCCGCCAGTTTTTTTTTTTCTTTTTGCTGACGGAATTCCTCTGGGATAGTTTTTCTTACATATGCTGTGCTTTTTTGCGTGTTTTTTTTATTTTATCACTTTTAATACAAGTTTGATCAACGAAAAGAGGCCGCAGTGGCCGAGGGGTCACACCTCTCGCCTCCCACCAAGGCGATCTGGGTTCGATTCCCGGTGAGGTCGGTCCTCGAATTTTCGCATGTGGATGCCGCTGGCTGGCGGGTTTTCTCGGAGATCTTCCTTTTCCCACGCCCATTCATTCCGGCGCTGCTCCATACATCATATCACCCCTCACCAGCGCTAAAGATCTCGATGTTAAGCGCTGACCAAATGCTCTCACTCACTCATTCACTCACTCGGTCAACAAAACATGAGCAATGGCGTATGTCCACAAACCAATCAATTCTAACTATAATTAAAGTCTTTATTTCCTTTGTGCATATGCCAGTACCATCTTATACATACGAAAAACTGATATAAGACAGAGAGTGTGTATACATGTTTATATATTCAATAAGGATTTTCAATTAAATTAGTGATTTATAAATTCCCTCCATTAAAGTTCGAATCCGACTACATGAAAATTTTGTAAAAATAGCTATGTAGCCTACACGACACGTGCATCAGAGTCAGTATAAAAGGTTTCCATTAAAATTATTTATGTATGACTCTTAAATGGGGAAAAATAATTAACACGACGATCCTTATCTAGAGTGTGAGAAAATAAATAAGGAAAATGGGAACGGGACAAAGATAGAGGGGCCAACGTTGGCCTACGAGCGGCTACTTCAAGAATCCGATCATGTGTACACAAGCATGAGTATCAGATGTTTGGCGACTCAGGAGTGATAAAGCTAGCACATTCCTGTCCTGTGAATTTTCCTGATGACCTACTTGTGATTCCTGTCCTGGGGTATTTATAACTGCCTTCCAGGAAGAGTTTACTCAACAACAAGCGCTCTACGATTTCCCCTCACCCCTTACCACCCACCCCCGGTACACTCAAGAACATTCTTGGCTGTGGTCGTTAATGATACATGACGTTTCTTCGTGCCCTATACAAGAACACATTAACTAGTATTTGAAAGGTACTTACATGTGCTGAATCTTCTGGATGTGATATCCAGCCTTCAACTTTTGAAGAACATCTTGTGAAAAATAACTTTAAAAAGACGCCTTTAATTCAGCCTTACACGTTTACTTTTGAGCACGAATAAATACGTACATATATAAGTTTTGTTCACGTAGTCAGAACCTTCTGCAACTACTCCGCCCAAAATTTAGAAGGTCTAGGTAGATTCTAAGGGAATTTATTGCAAGTTCAGAAGGTGTAAAGGTCGCCAACAGAATGCTTTGAGGCCTATTGTTATACGTACCTTGTTTTCATAATGTTACGTTATCTGAAATTAATAAGTAAAAATAAAATTTTGTGAAGTTTAACAGAGCACCATATTTTATTCTTTTACTGTTATTATTCGTGACTGTGGTACTGCACTACTTTAAAATTCAAACTTGCGAAAGGTGTAGCACACAGATGAAGAAAATGTAGTTACACACGTCAGCAGAACATATTGGTAGCAACAACTTGAGTAGGCCTACTGTACCCAGGCGTGAGAACTCCTAATTGCAGCTTGGGTGCAGAAGTTTCATAAAGTGCTGGCCACGCGAACAAAGTTTTTGTTTATTAGTTACACCGATATGTTCATGTTAACTTATTGCGGAAAGTTACAAATTGGCTGAATCATAAAACTAACAATGGCTTAAGATGTTCACTTTACCTTTAATTGCCTATGTTATGCTATGACGATAATTGTGCTACTGTTATGACTGCATCTCAGACCTCGCCACTCACGTACGCTAAATTATTTCAGTAAATAAATTAATTATTTAACAATGGTCACATTAGTTAAGCGATCAGTGCGCCAAACTCTCAGAACGGCCATCATTGCAGGATTTTTTGCATCTGAGAAACGTGGATGGTGCAAACAGCTGGGTGGTTTTCTCGGAGTTCTCTTAATTTTTTACGGCACTGAATCGCATCGCTTCCTCCGACTCAAGTTCAGGAATTACTAATACCTACTTATCCGACTTCCGAAGTTATATTACCAGGTAAATATCATAGGTTACGACTGTAATTGGAGACCTTTCCCACTTCCTCCCCACTCCTCAAACCCTCGTCTTCCAAATAGGTTCTGGCATTTGTTTTTTTTAATCATAAATAGTAAATTTGAAAAGTTTTATAACTTGAACCTTAGTCTACTGTTCGTAGCAAAGCTGTTCGTATATAACGAATTTTTTTTGTTTGATTAGGGACTCGTCCTCAGTTGTTATGTTTTTCTCCAACCAAACAGTTAAGTTATTGAACCATTCACATCTTAATACATTTGTGTAGGATATAAGAATACGTAAAAAATGGGAAACTATACACAACTTACAGTTTTTAGCCTACTTCCCGAAGGAAAAAGTACGCTTATCAGATCACCTTTCTGTCTGTGTATCTGTATGTGTGTGTTGATGTGTGTGTGTGTCCATGTGTGTGTGCACCCCCTAAAAACTTTTGAACCAGTAAACCGAATTTCATCAAACATTGTACACATGTAGTAGATTAGCAACCTGACTTCACCTTTCTATATTTCGTTTACGCCATTTTCATATTTTCCGAATGGCGACCATTTAATCATTTACAGATCACGCTAGATATCTAAAGAGTCATATTTTATAATTTCATCAAACTTAGTACACAGATACTACATACAAATCTGGCTTGAGTTTGTGTATTTCATCTATCCAGTGCTTATAGTTTTAAAACGGCGGCCATATTTGCATTTTTAGCGTAGTATTATATAATTATAGCAATTTTTATATTTTTGGGGGGATTTCATAAAACTTGGTACACATATACTACGTAGCCTACAAAGATGACTTGACTTTTCTGTATTTCGTTTATCACGTGTCCATATATTTATAATGCCGACCATGTCATATTTTTTTGCGTAATGTGACATATTTGGGGAATTATTTTTCCGAAGTTCATTAATCTTGGCACGCATATTCTAGTTAGTTAGTTGACTGTACTTTAGTGTACTTCGTTCATCCTTTGGTAATATTTTGAAAACTGCGGGCATTTTTTTATCTTCATGATAGAAAGACATCTCATAAAATGATTTCCTAATATTAATTAAACTGGGTACTGATATATCGTTTAATAGGGAGAATTATTTTCTGGGTATTTCGTTTATCCTGTGTCTTAATTAATATTATTATTCAATATTCCTAGATGGACGTTAACGATTTTAACCAGCGGGGTTACTTTGCACCTTCCTTGAGGAAAGTAGACTTATCAGTGGTAACTTCGTGTTCCTATTATGTGTATGGATGTGTCAGTTGACTTAGACTGTGGCTGCTTTTGTTTCATCTGTCCCGGTCTGTTGTGAGACAAGGAAGTGTAAAAATAAATATGTTTTCATAATTACATAAGGTCCCTGGTAAATTATTACATTTTATCGTCGTTTAGGGTTCTTCTTAATCTTTTTCTACAATATTGGCGAACCGTTGTTCTTTTCTGCACAGTAAACATTCTTTCCTTCTTTCAAAATTTTTTGTTTGGATATGACTTACTGCAGTGTAACTTTGTTAGCAAATGTATTTAGCTTGCGGTAAAGAAATGTTGACTTACAGCAAAGTAAATGGGTGTGACATTTGTTTTGTCTTATTTTTTTGTAAAAAAATTTAATAGTATAGGTTAAGTTTCTTTACAGCAAAGATATATTTTTTTCAACACAAACTTGTGTTTAAAATACTACAACTATCTTCACAAATATTTAAAATAAATTATCTTAGCATTGATACAATTTTTGTTACCATTATTAGGCTATAACTTTTAAACAACATTTTCTTTGTGGCAAGGTAACTTAGCTGTGGCTCATATTTAATGCCATTATCCGTAATTTTTACTGCTTTTACGAGGTTTATTTTTTAATTCCTAGTTTCTTAGAAAAAAAAATATATATATATATTTGGCTAGTTATGTAATTAATGATATTTTTCTGAAATGCATAATTAGCTAAAACAACTCTGTATTTTGTCTATAAAAATTTACCAACGCAGTATAAACAGTCCTTAACAAAACTGCGCAACTGTTTTTATCTTCTCTCGTTTACGATTTAAAAAAATAACTATCGTAAAAGCAGTAGAAATGATGGATCACGGCCTATATAAACATTTTGTTGAGGCAGCGAAAGTGTTTTTACTGTGTGGATGGTTGCGTACATTTTATTTAGCAAAATAATACAATCGATTTGCACAGCTTTTATAAATTTTTTAATTAAACTTCAACTAACATTAACAAATAAAACTACCAGTTCCGTATCAGACTAGTGAGTATAGTAGTATTCAGCTTGATTTCATCAACAGAAAGTAATAGCTGTTAAACTATGCAAAAAAAATTATGTTAATATGATATTTTAATTTACTGGACCCAGTACACCTTCGCACTCTACCACATGTTAAGGTGGCTCCCAAAATAGGCTGTGTTTGTATGTGTGTGAGGCACAAAATTGATGGTGTACTAATGGTGCTGCTGACCGGCGGCGTGTGTAATGATGTATCCCCCTATGCTCAAGCAACTTATCTGCATGGCGTGCATATTTTTTTTCAAACTTTAATTTGTGGGAAGTATGGTTTTTTTAAAGTTCAACACTAACACGTTTATTTTTTTAGACATTCGAATCCCGTTGGTGTTTTTGCTGGATACTGAAGTCTGAAAAAGCTTTTTCGGCCAGGTTTGAAGAGCCAGCAAATTACAACCGTTCAGAATACTGAAACTTTTTGCGATATAGTTTGGAGTTTGTGTTCTTTTCGTACATATACCAATGTATTGCATTTCGGATTTCCATGGTTTCCAGAAATCGCCCCAGGCGAATGCTGACTCCATTCCCAGCTCCTGTCATTGTACCTAGTTGTGTGATATCGTCTCTAATGTCCTCACTGTCGACGAGACGTAAAGTCCAATTACCTTACCTTCATATATTATTTATTTGGGATTTGATGGCCTCAGGGACACCAGGGACTGTTAGGCGAGTAAGAGCTTGCGGTGGTTCGACATTCCTTCCGCAGGGACGAGGGTGAAGGGACGAACACAACACCCAGTCCCCGGGGAGGAAACACGAAATTTGCACCTCCCGGGCAAGGAATCAAACCCGGGACCCGGGCCCGACCGGCAAAGAGCGCTAACCACTTAGCCAGGAGGGTGGACCAACAAGTATGAAGTACTGTAAATAATTGAGTGATTGGAGCGTTAACCGATGACAACAACTTTTTATATTGTTCTATAAATAATTTTAGTAAGATCTTTAGATAAATTAAGAAATGTATTTGTGTCTAGTATAGGTTCTCCAGCTCGATCGAGATGGGTTGTGCCCAAGGTAAAATCTTATAACGGTAGCTATAAAATCAGTGGACCGAATAAGTGTACCTGAGAAATTATTTTATCTCAAAGTTATTCAGTAAAGCCCCTCGTAGCTGTCGCCAAATGCAACCAAACGATGACAGTTTCCATTACAAAGTGCCCTAAAGTAGAAATTTTCTGAAATTGGGAGCATACATTGCAGTGCGTGTAATTAACTTAGCTAAGACATATCGAAAAATAAAATATTTAAAATAATCATATCAGTAGCTAAAATCTTCGATTGTTTAGGTAAAACGCCAGTACTCACCGCAATTGGTAAATGTTTCTGGGACTACTAAAAATTGTTGTGTGTGTGATAACAGATATCAGAAACATAGATTTACTTGACAAAGTTCATTATACAAGCACTGCATGTATAAAGGTAAGCATATTTTGAATTTAGGGCACTGTATTATGAAAACCGTTATTGTTTGGTTGCATTTGACTACCGTGACGTGGTGCGTTGATAAATCACTTACAGAAAAAAATTTTAGCTATGCCGGAAATATACTCATAAGACAACTGCAGATATGAGCATCCTATGAAAGAGATTTCCTGATATTTACCAATATTTTTTTTGGGGGGGGGGGTAGGCGAATTTTATACCGGAAATATACCCGCAGATATGAGCATTCTATGAACAAGATTTCCTGATATTTACCAATATTTTGGAGGGAAGGCGAAGGATTAGTAGAAAGGGGTAATTTGTTTGAGCGAGTGTATTTAGATATGATGTAACTAATTATTGAAAACTTTATTGGATATCAATATGATTATTAGAAAAGCTTAACTTGTGTGTATAAGGTGAATTAGGACAAAGTGTGTTAAATTTGCGTGGTTGTAGATTATGAAAAAGCAAGTATAAAATGTAAAACTACTTGGTGTTTCATGGTTTTGACACTATTCAGAGTGTCGTTGCTTAATAAAACGTGCTACAGTATTTTGTTTTATCATTAAATAAATTGAATTTTACTGGCAATGTTTACGATAGCGCTACTGTCTCTATAGTTCACTTTACGGACAAACTGGAAACACTTTTTCGACTTAATTCTGCTTAAACTATCACCAAGCAAAATTAACACACACCGTCCTGGCAATAACACTGAATTTGCAGCTTCACCTGATTATTTTATTTAAGAAATTATAATTCTTATCGGTTTGGATTCGTTTCGCGCAATTTGTGTCTGTACCGCCAGAAAAGTGGTTTCCCAAATGTATAATTTAAAACTGTATAAAGTGGAGACCTGCACCATAAGATCCTTCTACTCCGTATCTGATGTGTGCTGTTGGCTTGTAGACATCCGGTAAAGATATGCGTCGAAGGCAAAAACCTGTTGTAGTTACTTCTTGGGTCTCCAGAGCCGTACAGCAATTAGTGGTCATTATGTAATGTCTGGATCCCAAAAAAGTGAAACATAGCTATGGAAGAAGGCAAAGATAACGCTGGACACATAAAAAGGTGACTTAAAGCAATGGGAGCTGCCCAGGAATATGTAGTAATTCATGTAGCACACATGTAGCATTCCTCTAGTTCTCAAATTACTTCATGGCTGAGTTGTTTCAAAGGTCAGCTTCAACTTTTTTTTTCCTTGAGACCTAATGTTCAGTTTCGAGGAGGAATGAATACATCACACCTTTGCAAGGTTTTCTGTTAATAATAATAATAATAAAAATAACACGACTTAATTAATGGCGGAGCTAATGCGCTGTTGCCTTAATGTTCTACAGGACCATGACTTTCTAGATAAAATTTAAAATGATTTTGTACCATTAAACCTTAATTTTAAAAATATTAACTAATGATAGTCTATAGAATGTGAAAGTAGCATAATAATTCATGTAGGTATTGAAACAAATTACTAAAGACCTTGCAAATAATACATACTAACAAGGCTCCACGAAAAGAAGAAAAATAACAATAACATTTAAGTCAAATCATGTTATAACATTAGACGTAACTAGCACGAAAATAGACTATAGATGAGACCCAATTATGCCGATTATTTGAATTACTGCAGGTAAGTAGGAGTGACCTCAGCGGAACCAGATTCTTTGTCAACATGTCCGCTCTGTACGGAGAGGAGTAGAGGCGAAACAGAAAATAAAGGCGGTTCGGGATAAATTGAGCACTCAAGAAAGCCCTGCTAAAGTTCTACTTTCAGCCCATTCATATCTTTCCGCGCGTAACGGCTAACGACGGGACTTGTCTAACCTCTCTGGACACATCACTTGATGTTTGCGCGTGCAATATAAATTGTACAGTCAGTTGGTATATAAATAGATTGATAAAAAAGTTATTTAATTAAATAAACGACAATCATATGTCGATTTCGGTTGATTTTGTTTCAGTATTGTATTTTAACTCGAATATGCACGGAACTATGTAGTGCAATTTTTCTTCCAACTATATAAGCAGTAAGAGAACTATATTTAATGTTGAATTATATGCAGTAACGGCTAGTGATATTTTTTCCAAGGATACATTTTTAGTGCTCACATTATCCCGAACGACCTATAAAGGTTTTACACACATAAATACATAAACATTATGACTAAGCAGTTGAACTTGAAATTTATTCCATTACATTTGAACTTAACTGCTTAAGTTCACCAGCGGGGATCACTAGTTTAACCAAACACAGGAAAGATAGGTATTTTCATTATTCCAATGGTTTCCCGAAATTGCTCCAGGCGAATATGCGATGTTTCTTTAACAAAGGCCATGGCCGACTCCTCTCCCAGCTCCCGTCATTGTACCAACTTGTATTTAACCGTCTCTAGTGACTTCGTTGTCGACGAGACGTAAAGCCCACTTACCTTACCCATGGTGTCATTCGTAATTACGTCATAAAACAACATCTTGCTTCAACATATAAAGTACAGCACATTAGGCGGATTATTTTTTAGGAAAAGAGACAATAATTTTCCAGGTTAAGTTTTTAACCTTAGCCTTATGTATAATCAATACAACAAAAAATACACTATCCGAAGTCTGTTACTACTGTTTTATTGCTTAAGTTTTTAATTGTGTGAAAACCTTTGCTCACAATTTTTAGCTTATGTTCGCACGAGACGTTACACCTCACAGTGGTTGGTTCACAATGACAAATTAGCTCAGAAAATATAACATAACTGCATGCAGAAATTGTGCACGACCATAAACCTTGTGTACATTTATTTCACAGTTGAATTTTAAATAGTCAATGACGTGCGTTCGATGAAACCGAATAATTCGTTGCCGTATGGAATAGTCCGAAGACTATTTGAACATACGTGAAGTGGAATCGCGTTTCTAGATAATAGGAATTAATGTGGAAACAAAGACCCAATAAACTGCACAGTGTACAGCCTAATTTACTGTTAGAAACGTGGTTTTTAACGTTATATATTTTTTATTCTCGCTTTGATTGATGACTGTGTATTTTGGAGGTTAAAACGACACGGCGGACATTCGCGCAATAAACGGAACAGTTTTCTTGGACATACCCCATTGCGGGCGAATTGCGGGTGAATGTTGCCGTATTACAGAAAAACCCACAGTAAAAAAAATAAAAAAAAATAAATAAAAATAAAAAAATAAAAAAAAAGGTGGAAAGCCAGTAAGTTTTTTTTTTATTGGACGTTTTTCTGCAAAGCGGCAACATTCGCCCGCAGAGGCGTATGTCCTAAAAAAAACTGTTCCGTTTATAATACGAACCCATTCAAAGATTGTATTCTGGCCGTGTTCCAACCCATTTTTGAGTCGGTATTTGGTAATCTGCGTTTTGGTTTCGGTAAGCTTTCAATCAGGAACACCTTGACTGTAGTTACTGGCAGTTTGCCCAGCTTCCTGTTGTCCCATTGTTGAAGCTGGGAAATGTTTCTGTTGTGACGTTGCGTGTTATGACGGTAGAGACTATTGGTAGAGGCACGAGTATTTCGCGTATTCCTATGTCAACCGCTTGAACTTCATAGTCCTATACACGCACTGGAAAAAGTTGACTATCCATTGGCTCATAACCGTACTAGCGGGTAGCACGGGATATATCCACGAATTATTTGTTTATTTATGACTCGCTTTCGGTAATCAAATGTGTATCAAAACAACTGACGTCCAATCACAGAAGTGACAGTGTAGTATTGACGTTCAACCTAACATAGAATCAATGCGCGAAAAAATTATACCTCTAACTATTGGTTATGGTAGACCTGATTTGCGAATGCTAAACAAAGAAGTTGAAAGAACTTTACCAATAGCTTTTTAAGTTTATCATACCTAATTTAAAAATAACGGTAGGTCATATATTTCCTTCCTATTGCAAATATGGCGACTTTTTGGATTTTTGCAATTGGTAATTGGCAATTTGTAACCCACGGTAGTTTACAAAACGCAAAACACCAAAATACGTCACAGATTGTTGGTTACTGTTTTACGCGTCCGTACTTGGAATGAAATATTACAATTTCCTATGTCATGACCAATTTTCAGCTGTTGTGAATCAGCATATAGTTACGTGGAAGTGAGGTCTTGTGTGTACGGCCTATGTTCAGTACCGATATTGTTATATTATCAATAGTACAACAGCAGGGAGATACATAAGTGTACAAGGACGACGTACCGGGTAGGTCACGCTGCCTAACAAGTTTGCTGGGTAGGTAGGAGGTAGAGGGGTGTGTTAGGAAGAGCATACGGTGACCCAGACTGTCCACCACAAGGCCAGGCGAGGACGTTGTCCGCCCACGACCACGACAAGCCATCTCACTTTACTGCGTAACCGTTCCTTCGCGACCAACTGCTCTCCCAGTAGCTACGGACTAAGGATGGATAACGATAGAGACGATCTACCCCTCTCCTTCTTCACCCTCAAATTACTGTATAGTATATATATATATAAGGTACAGAAGAGGCATTTACATGCCAGTATTGTTTTAAACTCATGCTCTCTTGTTTATACTATTTTAACGATATTAAATTTTTACGCTTAAACGAGAACAGATATAAAAATCTGTCTGGCAGTTTTATTTAAATTCGTCTCCTCCGTGTTGGCTGATTTTTAAAAGGCAGTATATATTATGGTTTTAACTAATTAAGTAACTAACGAAATTCTGGTTAACTGGCTTTTTAGTAGAAACCATATAATTACGTGCTTTGAAAAAAAATTAGTTATCACGGCAAAAACAATTTTAAACAAAACTGCTAGAGATTTTTTTGATATCTGATCTCGTTTAAGATTTAAAACAAATATTATTGAAAAACAGTAGAAACTAAAGAGAAATTGTGCTTGGACTTGTAAAAAATGTGTTGCAACCATTTTTTGTCAAATTCATGTTGATAATCACAATGGTTACTCTTAAAGACACCATGTGTAGTTTAACAGTTTTTATGTTTTCCATGCACCAATGCCTATAAGGCGGTAGCCCGGGTGGAAGAATTTTGTGTGTCTAAGACCTAGGAGTGCCGAAGCACTAAGCACTACACGGCACGCGTATCACGCCTCACCCCAACCTCTACGCACATGTTAAGAGTGTTCAAGTTCGATAAAATCATATTTTTATATTTGTATGAAATATTGTTAGTTTGGTAGACTATACTCGTGAGTACGTATTACTCTTACGAAACAATTTTAGCTCTCGTAGTTTTCTCATAACAGGGTGTCAAAGTCAAAATTTGCTTGTTACGTTGCCATGTAAATAGTGAAAACCAACTGACCTACTTAAACAAAATAATTCATTATGAACTTACGTAGCATGAGCTGTGCAATAAAACATAAAAAAAAAAACCACAACGTAATATTTTGAATTTAAAAAAATTATTAAAGCACAGAAAAAAGTTGCTAATTCAAAAATTAACTTAAAATACAAAAAAAGTTCACGGGATATTTTCAAATGTTTTATTACTTAGCCCGTAGTATGTTATTTCGCTGTGAATAATTTTACATATGTAAGTCAATTTGGTTTTCACTATTTGCATTTTTAGATTTTTGCCCCTGAAATTTTACATATGTTGTCGTCAAAATAAGCCAAAATAAAAAAAATTGCTAGCAAACAGTACATTAAAAAAAAAACACTTGCAAAATTGTGTACCGTATGGCTCTACACAGTCTCAAATTTTATCAAAGCATTTGGTTAATAAATATTCGAGTAATTTGTGATTGCTTGAAATAGATGAAAGGTCATGGCCTTATGGGGTACGGAAAGGTAAGACGTCGAGCGATCGCCTGGAATACTCAATCGTTGGTAAAAACTGAACTACTCATCATAATTCGATGGGATTATTTGCCGAGTAGATATTATATTAGCGGGTGTTTATTTATATAGCTCTAGGCGGTGGTCTGCTTTGCTTTCGAGTAAAAAATAAAAAAACTGTATTTAGAAAAATAATGGATTGAAGCCACAAAATCCATAAAAATGGAAAACTGAAAATTTTATAATTTTTAGTGCAATAAAATAACCAGGACTCTATAATAACCGAATTTAAAAAATATTCACTGTTTGATTTCAAAATAATTTTACTCTCCGAAAACCTCTGCGCTAGTAATTTACGGATTTTAGAATTATTTTAAAATCAAAACGCAGATATTTTTTTAAATTTATGTTATTATAGCGTCCTAGATATTATCCTAAAAAAATTATAAAAATTACTGTTTTCCATTTTTATGTAAATTTTATGTAAAAATACCTTTTTTTTCTATTTTTTACTCGAAAGCAAAGCATACTACCGTCTAAAGCTACATAAATATACGTTTGCTAATAGAATATCTACTCGGCAAAACAATGTCATTGAAATATGATGAGTAGTTTAGATTTTGTCGACGATTGAATATTCTAGTAGATTGATGGACATCTCAACTTTTCACACCCCTTAACATCATAACCATCATCACTATCATCATCACCATTGTACATGATGTTAAAATAAAAGTGTTAACAATTTTGAGAGATGCTAGAGTACACCAAAACAAGGTCTTGTAAATATGGGTCCTAAAACTGATATCGTAACAATTATGCAACTTCCGTCGATGATGTATCAACACTACAGGAACGCATCATCAGTGCTTATTAGCACAGCCTAAACCAATCAGGAATGTTTAAATTAGTGTGTGATTACTTACGACTCACGGCACCTGAGAGATTTTTGCATTCATTTTTATTCCGTTTAAGAATATTTTAATTGTAACTTTTAATTTGTGAATGTCTAAATTTTAACTTCGGCTGTTATTATTTGTAACAAAACTTTAACAAGCTCTACACGAGTTGCCTCGGATAACGCGTTGTTTACAAAATGTACTCACATAAATTAATATATTGTGGCCTAAGAAGTAAACATAAGGGCACGGTAAAATATATGTACATGCCGAACATATTACTTTCACAGCTGTGCTAGTATTATCACATTATGGAAATATACAGATTGGTTGAAATAAAAGTAATAAGCAATGTTTCGAAAGTGCTCACTTTACCGGGAATGCCCTATACAATTATTTTAGAGTGTTAAATCGACCGCGAGCGAGGTAGATATGAAACATTTCAGTGTTCGCTGTAAAAGGAAATGCTTGAAAAGTGTTGCATCCATCACGCTGACAAAGAAAAGTGTCCGGCGCTGGAGTCGTGACGGGCGTTACAACATGAGGCCCGTGTATCGCATGACTAAGGTGAGATGGATATACCTGGCTTTACTGCAGTCTTAAAACAAAAAAACTCGAAATCAGCATGGAATTTAACCCAAGTCCTCCCGAATGCGAAGTGAGTGTAAGGTACCTGTACCGAAAATGGCCCAGTTGTCAATATGATCCACTAGTAGCCATTGTGTGGTAATGCCGAGATCTATGTGTGATCTATACACACTAGCATCCAGTATGAACATACACCATCCATATATATCTGTCTTACATCATCCATGTGTAATATTAGTAACATAATTAATGACTCAGGCACACATTATTGTTTAACCTTAAGTGGACCACATTCGGTACAGGTACCTTACTACTATTTCTACCATCTAAGCGGCAGATAAATAACCGTAACTAATTTCTTAAAACCAAATGAGAAGTTAGGATGGCTGCCTGAGTGGAAATCTTTTTTTCGGTTCGAGGTTTATAAGAGCGGAGCTCTAAGGGCGATACAGCACACACACCACGCTTCTTCCTAGACCAGGGACGGGCAACATTTTCGGAACTACGTCAAAAAAGTTCAACCATGGTATGTCACGTGCCACGATAAATAACTTTCACAGTGACCCTTTTTAAGAGCTCAACATTTACGTAATCTTTTATAGTATTATTGCAGACAGATATTTTATAAAATATTTATTTGCAGTGTATTCCCAGTTCATTATCCTCTTGAAGTCTGAAAACTGTCTCAAAACTATTTAAAAAACTACTAAAATATAAAAATTATTGGTAAAATACTTTTTTTCAGTGTAATTACTTTGAAATATAGTGCAAATGATTCAGCTTTTGGCGGGCCATTTGTAATGAAGTGGCCGGCCAGTTTCCGGCCCGCGGGCACAGGGTTGGCCATCCCTGTCCTACACTTTA
>PNEQ01115062.1:0-50260 GCA_003012365.1 Medauroidea extradentata | reverse complement strand
AAGTTAAAGTGAATATTTTGACAATATATAATTGAGGGCACCGTCACCAATGGTTGTGCACAGGGTAAACAGATGTTTCTCATTCGATTAACCACTTACCTTAGACGTCTGTAACTACCCTAGAACGTCAAATTGGCAGTTTTATAAATAAGGCCCAGGCGAAGTCGCTGTTAGTGGCAGGGACAAACTTAAGACTTCTATTCGCGTGGACAGCTATAGCTACTTATCCTTCTGCAGAATTAGTTCAACTAGCCGCTTGGACGTTCTAACACTTGATGACTGAAGTACCAATCTTGTGTACAAAGAGGTTTTTCAATTAAAGTAAATATTATCAGTTACGAATAATACTCGCGAGCAAAGCCGCGGGGGACTGCTAGTTTCGTATAAATCTCAGCACTCACAGCAGTTAAATTATTTTAACAGTTATTATATTTGAATTCAGGTTGGGTGTATTGTTGATCAGTTGCAATGTACCGGTCAGGTATGCTTAACCCATTTCCTGGAAGAGCTAAATTCATATTGTGACCGAATTTATCAATTTTACTTTTCACTGGAGTGCACGTTCGCGTATGCAAGTAGTGTGTGACTATACACTGTGGTAATTTGTGCGGGCCAGCATGTGCCAATCAAAAGACATGCCGTTAAAATTATTACATTTATTTTGTAATTTTTAAGTGTTATAAGATTTTGGAAAGCAATAATAAATAATCAGTAAATGTAACACAAAGTTTCAAATAGAAAAACATAAAACTTGGTACAGTAAAATAAACAATATGCACATGAATTAATAAGAAATATTTGTCAAACACGTACTCATACACAACTAACAATCTCTGCCAGGAAAACAGTTTCAATTACAACAAAAAACCCTTTGTAGTTCAGATTCACAAGTATCACACTAAGGTTATTATGTATTAATTATCTTTCTGCTTGCATTAACTGGCTAAGTGGTGTACTTCGCTGTTGTTTTACGTTCACTGATTACTAGTAAACAAGTCAAGTTACTAAAATTACTGTAATGTGATGCTTCTGCAGTTCTCCTTATCTTATAACTGTAAAGTTCTCATATTGTCTTCTTTCCACGTTCATACACCCTGCTAGTAAGTAAATGTTCAGAATGAATCAGACAGGCCAATCCTCCGACAATCTCGTTATTTTTAATAACCATATATAAGTTACTATCTATTATTTAGCCAACACAGTTTTAGTATAATTTCACAATGATTTTAAAGAATTTTTTTCAAGTTTTCCAGAAAAAATCTTTTTTTTTTTTCTGATTCTTTCCTTTTTCCAATTTTTACGGAAATTTTAGAACTCTAGATCTGTCTACACTTTAGCTGGGACCACTGCTACATCACTGACACTACCCGTCATCCTCACAGAGCTAAAGTGTTTCAGTGAAGCAATTTTTGTAGTTTGGTGTAAAAATCCACAGGCTCGGTACTGTTGTTATTATTTTTATTGTTCTATTGTTTATTGCCACGGTCACTTATCCGTACTATTTATTGTTTTGTTTTATGACGAAAGTGTTAAAAAGGAGTATTA
The DNA here is from genome assembly GCA_003012365.1 of Medauroidea extradentata. Lineage (NCBI taxonomy): Eukaryota > Metazoa > Arthropoda > Insecta > Phasmatodea > Phasmatidae > Medauroidea > Medauroidea extradentata. The sequence goes on along the minus strand of PNEQ01115062.1, from coordinate 48,715 downwards.
TCTACGTACTTTTGTTACGAACTTTTAGTTCGTGTGTTGCAACGTTGCATTTACACCAAAGTATAGAGTTTGTTTAAAGACAAAGAATAATTCAACGGAAGCGGCAGTTTCGCCCATAAGCGCTGTTATTCTTCTCGCATGCTAAAACACGCCAGAAAGTGGCAGGTGGGTGGAGCCGTTCCCTTATTGGCTCAGATTATGATTAGAGGTACTTAAATTTCGCAGATACATTCCAAGTCAGGTTGAACGCCAATTATGTATACTTCGTTGTCATGTCTGTGACTTTCTTGTGGCTGTTACGAAAAGCGTTTGACTACTGCAAGCCAGTAGTAAATAAGGAAATAATGCGGAGTGCTATCGCTTGCTACTTGCTTGCACGGTTATAAGTCAATAGATAATCGATTGTGGCCAGTGGGTGTATAGGACTGACAAGTCTAGGCTGCTGCCAGATGAATCAAAGGTAACCACAGCTATATTGTTCTACAAGTGACATGACAGGGTGTGTGTGAAGCCTGTCCCACTGCCTGAGAGATCAATAGTTTGATATGCCACGAATATCGAGTTTCAAATGCAACACTCATATATGCTTTAAGCATTGCTATACGTTTTTAATTTTGTACTATCATTACGCTGTTTTCGTCTAACGTTTTTAAAAATATGTTTTTTCTTCTATTCCGAAATAAGTAATAACAATAGTAATACAATTCTGTTCCAGTAAGCCTTATAGTTGTAATAAGTAATATGTTTTTAATTTAAAGGTGTGTATCATTTGGGGCCGCGGTGGTCGAATGGTCAAACAATTCGCCTCCCACCAAGGCGATACGGGTTCGATTCCCGGCGGGGTCGATCCCAAGATTTTAGTTCTTAGGAATCGTGCCGGATGATTCCTTTGGTCAGCGGGTTTTCTCGGGAATCTCCCGTTTCCCCCACCCTTTCATTCCGGCGCTGTTCCATACTCACCTCATGTTATCTCTCACCAGCGCTGAAGATAATGTAAGTGGGCTTCACGTCTTGTGGACAGCGAGGTCAGTATAGACGGTGACACAACTTGGTACAATGACAGCAGCTGGGAGAGGAGTCGGCCATGGCCTTTGTTAAGCATTCGTCAGGAGCGACTTAGAGGAAAAACATAAATAAGGATGGCCGGAACCGGGTATCGAACCCGGGACCTCCCGAATGCAAGTCCAACGATTTACGGTTGGGCCATCTTGCTCGGAACAGCATCGCGACCTGGAAGTTGAACGCTGACCAGAATCTCTCACTCACTCACTGCCTACGAATAAGTAATAATAATGTTCGTTTCATTTTGTGTTACGATTGAAGCAGAAATTTAATACTTTTAATGGTTGTTAGGTATTTAACTGAACTTGCAAAACTTCCTAAATAGATTACATCGTATAAAAGTAATCTCTTTATTTCGAAAATTCGTTATTGCTGTAAGAAACGTTTATTTATACTAAGATAACGTTTTGGTGTTCGTGTTTAGGAATTTGTAAAAAAAAAAAAAAAAATTAAAAAAAATGGCTCTCGTAAATCGTGGCAACTGGGAGAACTTTGTAATACTAAACAGTTTTTACTTTTCAGTCCATTGAAGTAAGAAATAAAGCCCTCTACTGCGTACATAAAAGCATCTGTTTATTACGTCTACGAAAATTTTGTAACTTATTTACGTAAAGACCGAAAATAAACATTTTGAGTGGCACAAAGTTACTTCTAGCGTTCGGAAAGTAACCACAGTTTTTAAGGCAATCTAAAATGTCACGTAAAATAGTGATGTGTGGAAGCCAGTAGTGAGGTATAGTTGGTACGACTGAACAAGAGGCACGTATGAAGGGTATATAATGGTTAGTTGTGTGCAGTGACGTGTGTTGAGGCGAGGAAGTGTAACTTGAGCACTGAGGACGGAAGTTGGCGAGACAGGAAGAAGCATGAGGGTTGGCACAGGATACTGGAACCTGCTGGCTAGATATAACCCGCATCACCGCACTACCACCGACAATACCTGTGTGCAGGGCAGAGGTGTGGGCGCCCGCCATCTGCCTAGCTCGCTACTACCCTGCCTGCAAACATCTCCCGCTGTCTCTACCCCCATACAGCGTGCATACATTTCACTGTAGCCTGCAATTATACGACAGGTGTCTGCAAGTCTGTTGTTACCAGTCAGACAAGTACTTTGGACCTACACTGGTGGGTCGCAGACAACCGGAGAATACACGCAGGCATTGTAACTCACAGGCTGAACTCCTTGCGGGATTGCGTACGATCTCCTTTGTTTGCCAGCTCATTTGTTGTTTGTGCGTTTATAGTCTGGTTTTCTGCGAAACAAATTTCGCTGCAATGGCGTACGTCCGAAATACTTATAGCATTAGTAACTGACCCCAATTGGAAGATTCGTTTAAAAATAAAAGTTGTTCCTGGCTCATTGCTGTGATGTTTTGAGTGGCACAGACGTTAAAGTAGGTAGGCACATGGGTTTTACGTATCATCGACAGCGAGGTCATCAGAGACAATAACAACAGTTGAGAGAAGAGTCGGCCATGGCCTTTGTTACGGAACCATCCCACCATTCGCCTGAAGCGATTTCGGGAAACCCTGGAAACTCGAAATCAGAATGATCGGAACAGGGAATCGAACCCAGGCCCTCCAGAAGGCGAGTCTAACGTGTTCCTGTTGCACCAACTCGTTTGGTCCTACGTGTAGGTAATATTACCAAGATCTTGACAGTTCCCCGAAGTTATCTCTTGTTTATATTAATTAAATATCGTATGAGGAGGATACACGAGGGACAGAATGTCACATCCCGGATGCAGATTATATTACTGGGAGCTCGTAGGCAATCTGCGTACCCTGGAGGATGACGTGAGTCCCTACGACGGAGGAGCGCCGGAATGAAAGGGGCAAAAGAAACGGAAGATCCCTGAGAAAACCCGCTTGCCAGCGACATGGCCCGGCACGATTCTTACATGCAAAAATCCTGGGACCGACTCCGCCGGGGATCGAACCCGATTCGCCTCCGTGGAAGGCGAGTGGTATGACCAATCGGCCGCCGCAGCCCTTTTCTTATTATTAATAAGCAATTAGATAATTATTTGTATCTCTCAGCCAACGTGTAGCAAATGTACGCACTGCTGGATGCGCTATACACACATATACAGCCTACTCACTGTCTCTCTCGCTATGTCTCACTTGGGGACTGTCGCCTTCGTCTCGAACATTATTAAAAACCTTCAAGCAGTTGTCACGTTCATACAGTATACGAGCTGAGAAACGGCGTCAATGTTTGTTTTTAACATTGAAGGCCTAAATAAAATTTACTGGTAGCACTTTAATACACTTTAACAGACTAATCAAATTGTATAATACTCTTCATCTAGTATTTCATAGACATTTTTGGTAACCTGTATCGAGGCTGTATTCAGTGCAATGTGGAGTGCAATTCTGGCAGCGCAAGGGTTAAGATTCGCCAGTGATATTCCATCTCCTGGTACTACTTAGCTCAAAATGTCGAATACAACTTGACAATAAAAGGTACTTATAAATGAATCGGTCATTTGAGAAACATCACGTTCAAGAAAGAGCTGTTCAATAATTTATTACTGAAAATGTGTACTTAGATAAACCTTCTAAATAACGTATCTTTGTTTAAAAAAATTGGTGCACGTTTTACTTCTATCCTGAACGGTTTTAAGTCACAGTTTTAAGAGTAAATGTGCATAAACCCACATTGTGAAAAATGTGACATTTGGGGTTTCTTAAATGACCGATTCAAATGGTCCTACTAGTTTCGGTTTTATGACGGTAAGTAACGCTAATGTACCTGAATTAGATTCCCCGAACAAAGCGTGATAAAAAATATTGGTTTCGAAACACGTAAATCAAATTAATATGAACTTCAGAGCGCGGAACAGTGAATGAAGTAACTACTGCGAAATCATGAACGAGAAATGTGCGTTTATATCGCATTCACGCACAAACTTATGCCTTTCACAAAACAATAACAAAGCGGTGGATGTTTACGGCGAGCAAACAACTAACATGCGGCACACCAGAACACAGCATGATGGGAAACGTAGATCGGCCGGATGAGAGACAGCTGTTGGCGATGATTATTCAGCAGCCAACATATATGAGCGAATGAACGCTTTCACAGCCAACTGCTGTCCGTATAACCAGGAGCGATCAATTGTTGCCAGATGATTGAAGACAAACGAGGTGTACACATTAGATGAAATAAATTTTCAGCGTAGCCGTTAAAAATGTTTAGTCTGTTTCGCTAGCAATTTTGCAACTTTAAAATTAAGGAATAATCGTTTGTCTTAAAAAATGGTTATTTGTGACAAAATATGAGTACAGAATTACATTCCTTGGCACAAAAAATTTTATGATAGAAAATATTTTTCTTGTAATGTCACACCAGAGAACAATAACGATGGCAGTTTCCCCAGCTTGTAATACTGTAATGAGCAAGTTGTGTTATATCTTATGATTTGAGTGAATAATTAATTATCCTAAAGTAAAAAATATTGCAAATAGATGTCATATTATTAGAAACTGGAAGATTTCGCGAGATCAATGACCTGCAGGGTAGAATCCATTGTACTATACATACTCAAGCCCCCACAATTTGTTCACTAGCTACTACTACTCAGTGGAACAGCAGACAATGAACGAATATACGGGGCTTGAGTATTCATAGTACAATGGATTCTAGCCTGCAGGTCATTTAATTCGCGAAATTTGCCAGTTTCTACTTAGGGCCGGTTTCACCACCCAAGATTAACTTAGTAGAAAATATCAGTTACATTATCGGCATTAAAAGTTAATCTTCCATTTTAATCTCGATAAAGTAGCATGTGTTTCACCAAGAATTATCTCCCTCCAAGAAAATCGAGATAATATTATCGCGACTTTCTTAAATAATCGAGTTTATCCTTTGAAAACAACCTCTTTGGCGCAAGTTGTTAATAAACAATGAACACAAGTGTAAATAAACACATGTGAAAATAAAAGAGTTAGGAGCTATGGTGAGTGTTCAATGTAATTTGTCAACGAAAAAGCAGTGAAGTAAAAATATTTCGGTACAAGAGAAATGAGTTATATTTTGTTAGATTTAGTGGTCGAACACTTCATGTACACAGAGCTTCTAAACAAGTATTTTAATGTATTAAGCGCCTGTACGTGAACATGTAATAAAACATTTATATTTCTGTTATTTTTAGCAAGAATTTCCGTTAAATCAGATTAACATTTTTAGAATTAATAATAAGCATTCTATACGAGAGTGTTCGGTGGCTCAGAGGTTAAGTATTGGTTTGCTGACCCCAAGGTTGGCGGTTCAAAACTCACTTGCAATATATATTTTTAGTCATTTAAATTTGTTAATTCCTATTGCCGAATATACAGTAATTTCTAGTGTTTGAAGAAAGTCAGAGTAGTCGGATTGTTATTGGCTGGAATTAAGAATTAACATATTTGTTATGAAAGAAAAATTACTTAAGACTTTTTTCCGTGTGTGTGATTGGCGCTTACTGCATAATGTTTAATGCACTTTTCGAATTTGGAATTGTCAGACCTCTCGCCACTTGTGTGTTTGTAAATAACATATGTTACGAGTTAATATCGATAATGTGACTAAAATCGGCCGAAAATGGAGGGTTAACTATTTAATTTCGATAACCCAAGAAAATCGATATTAAGTGTGTGATGAAATATAAGTGATAGAAAATCGAAATATTTTACTACTTAATCTAGATAATATTCCTTAATCATGCGTGGTGAAACCGGCCTTTAATTTTAATAACACATATTAACACGCTAAGTCCATATAAAAAGGTGGAATTCATTGATTGCTATATTGTATTTATATCAGAATGAACATATACTTACTTACTGGGTAACGTGACACATAGTGTGGTCGACATATGCGAGTGTCCAGTGTTATGTATTCCCGTTATCAGCTACTTTAGAGGCCACCCTACATGAGCTTCAGATGTGTTACATGTTATGACTACTATGTATGTGACGAAACTATTTAACGCGCATTGTATTTGAGTATCTACGAAAAGAACACGCACTTCAAACTATGTCGCTGTAGTTTTAAAATTTCGGCATGTTTATTATAAATATCTTTTTCACGCCCCTCAAAATGGCAGAAAAATGGACATTCCAGAATTCCGTATCCGGAAAACTAACAACTGGATTCGAAAAACACAACTAGAGCGTTAGACTTTGAACTATGCTGGCCACAAATAAAATATGGTTACAGCTTAAAGTTCCATAAGAAAAGGATCATAGTAAATCACTGTACGCCAGCTGAGTAGCTTTCGCTGAGAGGAGATAATGTATTGCATACGTCGGTCAACGGCACCCTTACCGCTCCTGCCACACACACACAAACGCAGCCTATATAGGGAAGACCCTTAACACACAATATCCTTCCTGGAATCCACTGATTTCGTGAAGTCTGTGTTGAGGTTCAGTTTTACTTCGACGCCAAATATAGTGTCACTCGTAGAGTGGCATAAGTCGTGCTCACGAAAACGCTATCTGCAGGGCCGTTAACATTTCGCGAAAAAAATCCTGGCCCAGTTTGATTGAGAGGCTTTCGAGCACATGTGCAGTTCTGCTGCATAGTCGGTGGCCGGATGTTTGAAGTCTCATTTATGTTGAGGTTCTGCCCGCCAATCAAAGACGTGAGGTGTAGCAGTAACCTTGTGATTGGTGCAGTTAAGTGAGAGACGTCACTTTACAAAGACACGCTGCCAATAACCATGAAGCACAGCTGCAGATGTGCATGTAAGGTAACTAAGTAAACTGTAACTGTATGAACGTGTAAGGACGCAAGGCCAAGTGTAGGGAAGCAAATAGGCGTGACGGCGCCCGGCAGACACGCTGTCCAGGATGAGGAGGAGGGAGACGTGCTGGGAGATGTAGGGAGGGATATAGGAGGAGGGAGGGGAAGACAGCTGCTTACTGACATCTGCCGCCACTTGCCGTGTGTTGTTATCTGGCCCTCACCTTGCCAGGCTTGCCAGCACGGACACCACCTGGAGCTAGGCGCGTGCCATTCAGGCTGCTCTCCAGTCCTCTCACACACACTTTGTATACATACCTGTATATTGTCTGTTCCCAAGCGCTCTCCTAGCCCTCTCATTCACCTGCATCTTACTCACACTTTTTACTTTAAACTAAGCAAACGTATAGGCATTCCGCAATCAAGCGATCATTTTTAAAGCCCTACTTATTTTTTTTCGTTTCAGTTAATGTATGATTTCCTGCAACTTGTTATTGTAAACTAAAGAACCTAAGTTATAATCTACATTCATAGATTGTACCGTACTCGGCAGATAACGTCTAACGCCACGATGTTAATAGTTTTTTATTTATTACTCTGGATAAGAATGTTTTCAAAAGATCTCGTGGGCCGCGGTGGCTGAATGGTCAGTCCATTCACCATGTGGGAATCGTGCCGGACGATGCCGTCGGTCGGCGGGTTTTCTCGGGGATCTCCCGTTTCCACCACCCTCTCATTCCCGTGCTGCTCCATACTCACCTCACGTCACCCTTCACCAGCGCTGAAGACCTCGATGTTAAGCGCTGACCAAAATATCTTACCCACTCATCAGTTGCACCATTCTTCTCTACAAAGGCAGCTATTTTTCAACATAAATTATACAAAACGCTTTTGTTTCCATTTTTTTTTTTTTTTTTTTGCAAATTTGTTGTTTTCGTAGTTCTTGTCACATCCCGGATGTTGATTCCATCTAGTGAATGTTGTGATAACCGTTTATACACAAGAAAGTATTTCCTTTACGTGACGTTTCAGTTACTTTCGCAACAACACAACAATTAAAAATAATATTTTTCAAAGTTGCTGAAGGTATTTTGAAAGTAAAATTCATTAATATTTTTTAAAGCCAGCGGTATCAGGCAATAATATTTTTTTTATTTTGAAAGATCCTTTTGAAGCAGGCGAAGTAGCAATCAAACAAAAAATTTTCAACATTAAAAAATATTACAATTGTTTTATGACAGCTAATAAAACTAAAAAAGATCAAAAATTAAAAGTACATGTTCTGAGTTCTACATTACGACAAATTAGTGGACACAACGTCAATATTCTACTATTTTACAACAGTAATAACGAACCGGTCATAGTAAGTCAGATAACTGCATACATCTTGTCACGAAAGGCAATAATTGGACTCCACGACTTTCCTTTTGTTAGCCTACTTTCCAAAGATTAAATAAGAAATTATCTCCTTGTCGGCGTGTGTGCGTGTCTATGTGTGTATTTTTATCTGTGTTACCGTAAAAAATTTTACCCGTAGACCGCTATTTATATCACTTTGTACACGTGTGGTATTTGAAATTGGCACACAGTGTTTGTTTCAATATGAAAGTTTAAAATCGTGTTTATACGCCACTTTATGAAAATTATTATTTCAAAAATTCCAAAATATTTCCTTGCATAAAGTTTTAAAATATTAATGATAATGTCAATGATAGCAACTTTCAAATGTGTTTAAAATTTTGTAACTGCAAAAGTTCGGTTTTGCTTGAGACAGTAAAGTAAATCAACCATTCTTCCTTGTTACTCATGACTGTTTAGACTACGCTCTCTAAGTTTCTACTTTTTTAGCAAAAGTAATTTTTTATTATTTAAAGAGAGCAGATATCAAAAATCTGTCAGGCAGTTTTGTTTATAATCGTCTATACCAAATTGGCTGATTTTTTTGTTCAAGGCTGCAAATACTACAGTTTTAACTAACTACGGAATTAACGAAATTGTGGTTGATTGACTTTATAGTCGTAACAGTACAATTTCTTGTTTTGAAAAAAAAAATAGCTATCACGGCAAAAACCATTTTAAAGAAAACCGTCAGACAGATATTTTATATGTGCTCTTGTTTAAGTTTAAAAAATAATTATCACAAAACATTATATACAAGAGAGCATGACCTAAAGGTGGCCATCTGGCCAGGCCGCATATTCTCTAGTCACCTAATATGGCAAAGTTGTGGCTTTTTGAGATATTTTAGGTATGTAAATAATAGCACAGAATATCTTAAAAGGCATTAACATTTATCGTTAATATTGCGTATTAAAGAGATAGGTTCAACACTGAAAGTCTCATACAAGCGCGTTGTTAACGAGAAGACTGCACACTAGTTCAGTGGCTTGCACGTAGGGACTAGAGGCAGGCGTGATGTGTGTATTGTGTCGTCCTTACAGCTTCCTCTCGTCTAGACATCAGTCACACTAATACCTTCACCCAGCTTAACCTTTGCCGCAAATAACTAGAGCTTCAGGGCTGCAAGTACGAGTGATTGCACTGTAAATTTACATTTTATTTTCCTTCAGAAGGAATACACACGGCATCGATAGCTTGACGTTGTAGTCGATTTATGAGTGTTTGAGACGAAAAGAAGTCAATCTTCTTGTTTCGGTTAGTCCCAAGAAAACGTTAGACATTCATCACCTGACCACTCACACAACTCGGTGAAGTATCTGCAGCTGTGTTTTGCTTCTGTATACCTTCGTGTTCTATATTGTCATATAAGCGTACATCGATGTTAATGTATAATTTAAATAAAATGAGCACGAATAATCCCAAACTTTTTTACGTAATTAAAAAAACACTTCTGAAAGAACATTTTTTTCGTACCCGCTTGATGAATTTTTAAAAGTAGAATGGATACAACTGGTGTTTGAAGATTTATGTGATTACTATTAGTTACTGACTAATTTAGTTTGACTCAGTTTTTGACATAAAGCATTTTGTAATTTGTTGTGTGCACATTGTGTTACTTCTCTTATTTGTTTTGTATAGATTCAAATGATATACTCGAAGCCCAACCGATACGGTGTGTATATTAGAATAAATAAATAACAGAATTAATAAGTGTGTGCGTAGAGAAGTTGATTATCTACCCTCTACAGTTAAAAACTAAAAACATTATTAAAACAATAATTGTAGCAACGGTTGTACGTATGTTATCTCATAGATGAAGATGTGAAGAAAGGGTTAAAAGTGGGAGTGTAGTGTTCAGACCAGATAACAGCGCTGGGTAACATAAGACATTGCTACAACTGGCGCTTAGGAGAGTTCACGAGGTTAGGGTAGGCCAGCCTAAATTTCTTGTTTTTATGTTTAGAATAACTCTAAGCTAGTTTACTCATGTTCTAAATTTTTACATATGGTCTATCAGACAACTACTAAAAACAGTACTGCTGAATGTAAACATAACACGTGTGAGTAATTTACTGTGAATGTAGCATATAACAAAATATTTATCAAGCGGAAAACACGTAGGCTTTTTCTTAATTTCCCTCATTTTAAAACCTTGAATAGCATTGAAGTGGTTATCAAATCATGGTAATCGACTAAACTGGCCACGAGACTAAGATAACCTACCCTACTCCATGGAGTGGATTTTCATAAGAGCCTAGGAGTCAATTTCGCTAAAGGAGGGTATGTATTCCAATGCCAACATGGTACTAGCGACAAGTGATATTTACTATCGACTAGTGTCAACTGCATTGTAAAAAAATTAATTTACCACACCTATGTTATAGAACCGTTAAAAGTAGGTAAGATGCTTCTCGTACATAAAAGGCAGTGTTACTGTACAATTGTAGGAAACACTGAGTTGTACGGTAATGTTAGCAGACTTGTACAGTAACAATGCTCAGCAGCTCATCTACTTACGATATGATGTATGTTATGTCCCACACCGTGTAAGAGTTCATAACTTACCATACTGTTCAGAAAGTTTATTTAACAATGTACTGCGCAATAACCGGCAAGCGTACACTGACTGAAGCCCGCCGAACACGCTACTATATTTGATACGAATTCATGTTCTTCGTTGTTTACTATTTTACTGTACACACGTTGTTCACTATAAACCGAGCACTCAGTAGAACTTGTAATCAATTATAAATATGTTTTATTGGACCAATAAATGTTAACTTTTGAGAGTGTTGAAACGTTTACACTGGTTTTTAGTTACATGGAAGTTTTCATATTACAAATAGTAAAGATGGCTGCAAAACGGCTGAAAGAAAACTTTATGCAGTGCTCTCTTTATCGTGAACGGCCTATAGGTAAGGGACCGATAAATGAATATTAGCATTCATGTTTACACTGCACACGATGACTTACTTACCACTTTAGTTCAAATAATAAAAAATCATTGAAATCATAACAAGCGATGCGGTAATTTTTAGGCTAAAAAGTATATATTACAATTTTAAATATGTATGAAATATTTTCGGATAGATTATTAACAACTCTGCCTACATATACACATGTTAATTCTGTTTCAACATACTTTATTGCGCAATTTTAAGGCAGAATGTTGATCAGATGCGGTGGGTAGGTTTTCTGACGACTTCTTTCCATCTTGTTTGTTACAAATGCGCGCCTAAACATGTAAACAATGTCTCGTGACGTCTGATTGGCCACTGCTGAAATATTACAGTGCAACTCTCAACGAAATAGGACGTGGTTAGAGGAGCTCGCAGAGCTGCTCTCTGCATGTAGGAGTTTGAGTAGAGAAGATGGTAGCCGAACTAGCACGACATCTAGCACGCAATATTGCAAGAGATATTGTACCGCGTGCCTGTACCCATGATGTACGAATTATTTGTTTACAATTAGTAACATCTGATTTACATTATAAATAAAAAAAATTGTTTGCTTGTTGAATCAATTTTTGTGTATGTTCTTTAATTTTGTTGCGCTTAATTTGTATTACGTCTTAAGGTGGGGCATCTGTCGCCATATTGAATTATTTAATTAGTTGACTTTTTTAAATTTTGAGAAGACAAGTGTAAATTTTGAGATTGTAGCGTGAATTCTATGTATTTTGTGCTACGGTACAAACATCGCAGTTGAACTTTTAACGTACGTTTAAGCCGCAGTCAGTCAAACAAATTGTTTTATATTCTTAATTTTGGGTGATTAATTGCGGCCTGGATATACGTTAAAAGTTCAACTACGGTGCTTGTACTATAGCGCAAGATAAATATAATTCGCGCTATAATATCACATTTTACACTTTTCTTCTCAGAATGCAAAACCAAAAAAAAGCGAAAAATAAAATAATCCAACATAGCCACTGATGTCCAACTTTAAATGCAAGTCATAAACAGTGACAAAAATAGTACTATACCATATTTTATTACTGTTTACAAGTTGAATTTAGCACATAAAGCAAATTTATCACAAAAATGTTTTAAATAACATAGTAGATAAAATAGGTTATACAAGCGAACACTAAGATTTATAGTGAAAAACAAATATTAGGACTTGAGAACCTATAATTTGTACATGAGTGGTATAGTGTAATCTTCAGTGACACAGTAGTTCCGCCTAGCAGAGAACTTACATATAGTACCTGGCAGCAGTTGCCACGTGAGTGAGGTTACACACGTGGTAATGCAGACACGTGCAGTACCTTACAACATAGTCAGCGTGTAGCTACTCGACTAGACAACACATTGATTAATTACTTTGTCATACTGAATTATTGCAAGAGAATTATAGGTTAACTTTCAAGAATTCTCTTGCAATTAGTTTGCGTGACAAATTAAGGCAAGATTCCATTACTAATTATGCGAAGCAGTTTACCAAAGAATATACACAATGCTTTTTCGAAGAGAAAAATTTGATAATACAGTTTGAATAAATGTTATGATTCAAAAACTGAAAATACAATAAAATTCTCTAACACTCCTCTTTAAATCTTAGTCGTCGAGAAACTCAATATAAAATAATAATTAATGTCGATATTGAAACAAATTGGAATAATAACGTATATGATAGAAAGTAAGCCAATACGGCTCTACGAGAAGCTTGAAAATAACTAGAACATTTAAGTCAAATAGCTTCATTAAATAAGACCAAAGATCAATATGCACAACATTTTTGAGCACTTAGTACTATGTCTGCTCTGCACCGAAAAATTCACGTTACGGTACGTTTTCAGTAATTTACTACAGATAAAATATTTTTACATTTCATAGTTTTTGTACAAGCGCATGTCGCAGTAGAGATTTGACTATTTTCGCTACTTACCAAAAAAACATTTAATCTATACCAATGAAATTATTTAAATGAAAGAAAATTTATTAATCTACACTATGACACCTATTAAAGTTTACGTAGAATTAGTTTGTATTAAAAAAAATTTACAATCATTGAGAATCCGTATCTTTAAAAAAATGATGATTACGTAAAATAAATAACTTCATTTTGTAGCTCAGTACAACTACTTTCGCTCTAAATTATTTCATTCGTATAGTTTGGTTTAAGTAGGGAAATTTGTCAAATCGCTAATGTTTGCAAACTAGGGAAAGGAAAAATATTTCATTGGTTGGAAATTACTTTTAATGTAAAGTGTAAGAGAGGGACAGTGTTTGGTACAATCATAAAATTACGACTTTGCCGGTGCAGAACGCCGTTAAATGCACATTGTACAAAAGTGTACAAGAAAAATAGCCTGTGCTAGGGAAGCTCAGTACGAAACGGAAAACTACACGATAATATTGTAGTCGGTACGGATAGAAATAATAATAATAATGATCTAGTGTTTCAGTGAGATAAAACATTAATGAAAGCTTCTCAAATAAAGCTGCTCAACCAGCCGCCACAGCGGTGCCCGGAGATAGCCACGAGCACTTTGTCGCTGTGACGTCATACTCTGCCGCTACACATCCGTTGTCTAGGCTTTTATCTCCCTGATCCTTCCTCCACTGATTATGTCGCTCTCCTCTACAACCGAGCGATACATATTCCTATTTTAGCTTCTAATGGAAATGCATGCACTTGTTTTCAGGAGCTAAGCCGATAAATAGCTTTGTTAGATAGTTTCGTTTATTGCTCGGTGCTTTAATTCCTGTGGTAGAGTTGGTACGTAATACATGTTCCAGTGCCGGCTGTCCACGTCATGATATGTCAAACAAGAAATACTTACTTACTGTTCTTTTATTTTTGTGATTGAGAGATGTTGGTCAACGCTCAACATCGAATTCTTAAGCCGTCCTTTTTTCAGTGACTTCTTGTATAAACTAGTGCAGGATGTCTTGAATAATGCATTTATCACATTTTCTGCAAATGTACCTATAATAATTTATTATATAATCGTATCGATATAAGAAAAACATTTCATCTACTCATTTTATTGTAATAAATGTTAACAAGCTGAAAATAGTCATATCACTAAGTTATTTTGTTCTCAATTTTTCTGATCGTCAGTATGTTTTACAGCGAGTAGGTTAAAATAAGTCATGTTTACATTTATACGTGCTGCCGCGCCGTAACTACTTGATATGTTGGAACAATATTCTGTACGAATATAACATTACAGTACCGTCCACTCAAGCCGCGCAACAGTCATGGTGTGTTCAACTAGGGGACTAAACTTTAGTAAAAAAAAAAAAAGTTTTTGTGCTAATGAAAGAAAGTTTAACTGAAGATTGGCGCAGTGGCCAGTGCTTGCCTCCCACCAAGGCGATCCTCCGGCCATCTCTGCCGTAGCTTGGTGGGTTTTCTCGCAGTTATTACAGTTTCCACGCCATTCGCATTGCGTCATCTTTCCTTATTAGGCCACGATACTACATTTCTAGTGCTAATTTTTTAAAATCCTAAACAAGAGCAGATTTTGAAAAACTGGTGCACAGTTTAGTTGAAAACATTGTACACTGTGTAGACTAAATTTTTTGAAGACCAAATACGCAATGGTTTCAGATAATTATGCAATTAAAGAAATTCCCATCAATGAAATAATGATCCACGTCTACATAACATTTTCTCTAGAAAAAAATTAATACTGCACAGTAATAATATTATTTGACAAAGCTGTGCTCAGTTTTTCTTATATCTGATCTCGTTTAAGAATAAAAAAAATTACAATCGTAAAGGCATAAGAAACTACGGATCATGGCCTTAACGCTTGTACATAATTTAAAACTTGCGCATTTGATTTTACGTGTCCGTTACTTTAAGTATTTCGTCAATGCACAATAAAAATGTAAAGTTGTAGTAACGGCAGTTTAAAAACAACTAATAATATTTTGTCGAAAATGAGATATATTGAATAGTAATTGTTAGGTTATATAGGCCTAGTGTATTATCATATTATATAAATAATCTGAAAATAAACCGTAATTTTTAATAATTGGCCGTATTGTAAGGCGTTTTGCAAATAAAAGCAACGCTACCGTTGATGCAACTGACAGTTCGTTTACGAATATTTCAATAATATTTTTACAAGGTTTATGGAATACTTTTAAACCTACGGAATCCTAGCAGTGCACAGTAAAGCGACACTTAAAAATAAACTTTTATTAATTATAAACACATGTATTCATTCTCTGTAAAATCTCATCTTGACTTTCCCTTTAGCTATTAGTTTTCATAAAAAGTAAAGTCATGACTGTTTGAATTTAGGTTTGCAGAGTCCATTGTGTAAAATTCCATAAGAGGACTATATACATACACAACGTGTACCTAAAACATACCAACAAACTTTAACAGGTTATTCCTGAGGCGGAAATAGAAAGTTTGATATACGGAACCCATGGTCCAGGTCAAATAGGGAGGGCTGTAGACGCTTCCAAATTTTGAGAAAAAATTACAAATTATTGTGATATTTTGAAAACAGTCTGCTTCACAGAAACAGATTTCTGGTTACAAATAAGTGTTACCGAAATCAATAATTACGTGAGGTATTTGTACATTTAACACACCTCAATCATGTTTAAATGGGGTGGCACCACCCTAAATTTGGAAAAAAAAAAAAAGTACGTGACCGTAAAAATGTATGCTATTTGTAACAAAAATAACAAAACGTTGGGAAAATTAGAAACAAAAAGGTATCTTGCAAAAAACTGTCTAAATCTCGTCCTTTAAGGGTAATCATTAAATGTTTGATTTCGTAGAGAACTGCTTTTGCCTACAAAGTATGCAACCAGGAATAACTGCTTGCCACACCAGTGTTGCATGTGGGCACTTGGTTTGTGGCAACGAGGCATCATAAGTTGCATCGTGTAGTGTGGTTGCTGATAACATTGGTGTGCGTCGTGGTTACCCCTCCCCCAAAACTCCCTCCCATTATCGGTAGTATAGTTCCCCTTCCCGAACATGGAGAGGACTGTAATAGACTACAAACCCACACTTCACTGTTCTGCATGCATCGTGCTACAAGTCGACATGACAACGTACACCAACGCCGAAATGACAGACCTGGTTCTGCTGTACAGTGAAATGAAAGGTAATGCACGCGCTGCTGCACGATTGTATCACGAGAGATTCCCTGCCCGGAGGCAACCTCATCACGCGATCTTCAGCAGTGTCGCCCTGAGACTGCGTGAAACTGGCACGTTTAAAGTGCGAGGTTGCTCTGGTCACCCAAGGAATGTACGTACACCAAATATGGATGAAGAAGTTCTCAACCTTGTGGAGGTATACCCGTCAACAAGCACCCGCACCATTGCGCAAGGAGTGGGCGTGTCACATTCAACTGTATGGCATGTTATGCACGAGCACCTGATACAAGCCTACCACGTGCGAAAGGTCCAGGCATTGTCACCAGCAGATTTCGCTCCTCGACATGCGTTTTCGCAGTGGTTCCTGCGTCAGTGCACAGAATATCCTGATTTTACGTCCATCGTATTGTTTACTGATGAAGAGACATTTACGCGTGACGGTTACTTTAACAGCAGGAACAGTCACATTTGGGATGACATCAATCTTCATGCAACTGCCATAGTAGCGAACCAGCAACGATTCTCTGTGAACATCTGGGATGATATTGGTAGCGACCATCTCATTGGGCCCTACTTTATGCCACGCCGATTTAATGGACACATGTACAGCCAATATTCCTGCAATTCACATTGCCAGAGTTCCTCGAGCATGTGCCGCTTGTGGTTCGTCAACGTATGTGGTTCAACACGACGGTGCCCCTCCACATTACACACGAGCTGTACGTAATTACATTAACACGGCATCTCCAGCACAGTGGATTGGAAGAAGTGGAACTATTGCGTGGCCAGCACGATCTCCAGACCTTAACCCACTCGATATTTTCCTGCAGGGGTTCACCAAGGCTTGGTGTACGACATTCCCATTGAGTCGGAGGAAGATCTGCTAGCTAGGGTAATGGCCGCCTGCGAGAAAATTCAAGATACACAAGGTGTTTTCGAACGAATACGCCAGTCTTTGATACGCCGACTCAATTGTTGTAATGAAATAGGAGGCCACAAATTTGAACACTTGTAGAATTTCTTATGATAGTGCGAAATGACTTTGGTAGTGCACAGACGTGGATTAATTTTCTTATTTTATTTCTCGTTAAAGTGAGACAATCCCACCTAATATGTTTATGAAACTCAATAATGTTTTACCAGACACAAAGTTGCAGGACGCATTCCACTAAGGCGCAGCACGCAATCAGTCATTCCTGGTTGCAAACTTGGTATGCAATACCAGTCCTCTGTGAAATCAAACCTTTAATGATTACCCTTAAGGGACGAGATTGAGACAGTTTTTGTAAGAGACATTTCATTTTCTAATTTTTCGACGATTTATTATTTTTGGCCACAAATAACACATTTTTACTGTCACATACGTTTTTTAAATAAGGGTGGTGCCACCCCATTTAAACATGATTGAGGTTTGTTAAATGTAGGCCTACAAATGCCTCGTGTTATTATTGATTTCGGTGACACGTATTGGTGACCAAAAATCTGTTTCTGTCAAGCAAGCCGTTTTCAAAATATCACAATAATTTGTAATTTTTCTCAAACTTTGGAAGCTTCTACAGCCCTCCCTATTTGACCTGGACCAAACTTTGTTGTTGATGTTGTTGATGTTGCTGATTATGATGATTTTGATTATGATGATAATGATGTTGATGATGATAATGTTGATGATGTTGATGATGATAATGTTGATGATGGTGATGTTGATGTTGTTGTTGATGTCACCCCTCACAAGCGCTAAAGACCTCGATGTTAAGCGCTGACCAAATTCTCTCACTCACTCACGTACTGGCACTTGTGAAAGGATCTATGTCACACTGTGCTTGAGTTGACCCTAATTCCCGACATGGACCAACGAAACAAAAACTCTGTTCAACATGTGGTATCCGATAAGAGGATTTACTATGACTGGAGTGGTAACTTTGTCCGACTCGAAATATTTATTTTGGAGCTACTTGGTGGATAAATGGGAAACCTTATCTAGACGAATCAAACTGTATGGTCAAGCTACCCTGAAGTCAAAGTATGAGGGTACATGATACATTTACGGAAGTAAAGTTGGCGGTACATGATAAATGAGGTGTTTCGTATCTTAAGTTTCTGACTTTCGGAGGTCCTAATTCTCATACCGAATCACCTCCGTTAGCCAAAAATGTAAAAAAAAATTAGGACCTTTGCTGGATGAGTTACATGTTTCAAAAGTAAGTAGCTGTCAAGCTCCACTTCTTAAGCGTTAAAATTTATAGTAAACGTTAAAATATATAGTTTCACAGCATACGACATGAAGTTGCCGGCGTAAAAGCTTATTTTCCTCACTGTAGGTGGAATGAGAAAGCATCATTGTATAATGTTATAGAAATATTATGTTCGAATACAATTGGTGCCTCGAAAAATCACTCTGCTGAATATTTATTGGGACGTATAATTACTTAAACATTGGCCACTGTATAATCAGAAATATTGTATATGAACATATGCGATAATGTATTCAAATATAGTTCAGCGTGTGACCGCAGAGCGACGCGCGGCTTCCAATGACGTCACGCAGTAGGCAGTGGTAGCACATTGGTTCGTGTGAATATGTAGACCAGGTGCCTAGGAAGTTAGGCATTTTATGCACGAAAAGAAAACCAACCAATTAACCGAAATGAAAAAAAAATCCACACCGAAGAAGAGTGTCACGGACTGCGCCAAGACATGTTTAAACCTACATTTATTAGTTTATTTTGTATTTGTTAAGACCATTCAAGAAGTTATACATTTTTATTTTAAATTACATTTTTAATACAAAAAATTCAACGTGGCGTAGCCCGTTACACTGTCCTTCAGTGTGATTTTTTTTAATTTCGATAGTTGGTTGGTTTTCCTATGAAAGCTGTAAATATGTTTAATTATAGTAAAAAATAGTCACAATATATGCTTACAAAACAAACCATATTTTATACAAATCCAAAAATGATTGAAACAATTAAAACTTTCAGTGAATCGCCATTAACAGCTAAAGAGAGAGTGAAGATGTCAACGTCTTGCATATTAAAATGTCGGAAGTCGTTAATGTCTGCATGAGTGGCACAGCAGTCACAGCTGGAGACACACTCCAGATAGCGCAGTGATATTTTATGCAGAATACTCTCTGTCATCCACAACTGAAGTATTACGTGACCATGATATAAGTAATCGTATTGTGGCGGTTCTGGTACAATGGGTTGCGGGATAGGACCCGGATCCGAAGACTGACGATCCACGTTCGGGTACGCTCAGGTCGGCTGCCATCTTGGATAATACCACGGCTGACATATTTGATTTTAATGCCCCTGACCTCAGGGTCACGAAGGTCATTAATTCCCAATACTAGAAAATATTTCAAAAAACAATTTTCAAAAAATAAAAAATAAAACATAATAATTTTTTCGCCATCTTAGATAATACATCGACTACCTTATGTATGTCTTCTGCTGTCAAATAATTACTTACCCATCTTGTTTACGATTTTTGCTACCAATCAGTCATGTATTTGTGTACATGTACCCTGCCATCTTGTTTACTCCTGCTACACAACAGTAGTTTTCAAGTGTGCATAGATAATGTATTTTTTATTATAGCACTTACATGATGGCAGCAGTGGTCGAGGGATTAGACCTCGCACTTCCCACCTAAACGATCCGAGTTCAATCCCCAGTGAATCTGATCCCGGATTTTTCGCTTGTGGGAAATGTGGTGGACGTTTGCGTTAGCAGCAAATTTTCTTGGGGAGTTGCGCTTCACGTGATTTTCTCATTTCGTTGCTGATATACAGTCATCTGACAGACGTATCTCACTTGTAGAACTGTCGGTCAACCCTTCACCCTGGCCCTCACCCACCCACATTGTGGCCCTGCCCGAAGACAGGAAACCCGTAGTGGTTTTAAACTTCATTATAGCACTTAAAATACAAGATGACCACTCTTCAACACAAAATGCTGGACGGTATACGACTTCTATCACACCAACCTACTACTGATGTGGCATTGTATGACCATGCAGTTTTACATGGCGTCCCCTATTATTTCTCTCCTCCACCCTACGCCTCCTCTGTCCCACTGCAATCTTTTATATGGAGGTTACCATAAAGGATAGAGGTCATTATCGGGAATATATGTGGACATTGAGATGGCCATATTGATTTTGTCAGCGTTTTTGTGCGCAGATTATACATATTCAAGTTATTTGGGGAGGATGCCATACAGTATGTAATGTAGTCATGCATGGTGACGATCCTGTGGGAATTATTTGATTGTTATTTAAAGATTTAATTACAAGCTAAAATTATATTTCATATAAATTTATTTTGCCAGAAACGTACTTATGACGCAGAGACCATCCTTCACTCTCACATTTGTACACATCTCTGACATTCATGATAGAACCCCCCCATTCTCCTCCGCCCTCATTTAGCAAATAAACTTCAAATGTCACTGCTCTCCCCCATCTCTCCACCACCATCCTCTGTCACATTCATAAACATCACTTATGTTCTTGTCAGGCCTTAACCACAATGAGGCCGCTACCCCTACCCTCCCCTTTCCTGCTCACATGTTCATTAACACTGTGTATTTTCCTGTCTAGATTTTCATTAACACTGTCCATTTTCCGGCAAAGTCCCTCTATCGGGGCTCGCAATCCTTCCAACTTACTAGCCAATTTTTCTGAAACGCAAATACTTACTTACCTAAAAATTACTCAACTAACATAATTTAACAAGTTAGTCTAAATATCTAATTACTCGCACCTAATTTTTAGTTATTTATTTTTCACTAAGAACCTCAATCCCACTTCAGAAACCAGTGTTACAAGTTGGGCAAAGTACGATGATGAATAGAAGTCTTCGATACAATAAAAGAAAATATGTAAATAATACTTAATTTACACCAAAATATCTGAATGTTACTAATTATCAATCATTAACTTACAAAGTAACGTACATGTTAAAGTTACGAGTATGGCATAAGATGATCGCAAACAAAACCAATAATTTCCACTTTTTCATAACTGTTATAAATTAAATGTAATAACATCTCATTAATATACACAAGTTTTCTTTTAAATGTCACTCTACGCACTTACAAATGGTGAACCCAAAGTTCTAACTCAAGTGTCAGAGCACCACGATGGCCCTCTTGAAGTCACAGAATGCCCTCGTCAACACTACTCGCCGCCCACAATACTAACGAATGTCCTTGAGTAAAGTTCGCAGCACGTCGCTGTCACCACGATTCACTCACTCGCATATGTCCATATCCATTAAGTTGGCCGTGACGTCATCCCAGATGGCTGCTGACCTGAACACACCCGAATGCGATCGGCAATCTTCAGATCCTGGATGCTTTACTCTCATACTTCTGTTTCATAACCTTTAGTACATAACTACTGACGTCAAAAGAGTACGACTATAATTTATTGTATAGTTGAAACCAATAAGTTCTCGGAGGAATTATGTCGGCATAGAATTTTGACTGCCGTAATAAATAAACCAGTTCAGAAGTTTCAACCACTTGATGGCGTGAGTGCGCAAATCGAAGAGTCTTGAAAACTTGTCTCCGATGATTCATTCGCTTAAAGTTGGTGAAAATGTACCTTTACAGTTTACGGAAATAAGTAGCTAGAAATCAGAAACAGAATATAATTATTAATGGCTTGAGAATATATCAATGGCATGAACACAAAATTATGTAGTAGTAGTAGTAGTAGTAGTAGTAGTAGTAGTAGTAGTAGTAGTAGTAGTAGTAGTAGTAGTAGTAGTAGTAGTAGTAGTAGTAGTAGTAGTAGTAGTAGTGGTAGTGGTAGTGCTAGTAGTAACAGCAGTAGTCTAACTAATAATAGAAGCAGTAGTAGTGGCGGTAGTAGTATTAGTCGAAGTAGTAGCAATAGCAGTAGTATTAGTTGAAGTAGTAGTAAGAGCAGTAGTAGTTGTAGTATTAGTAGTAGAAGTAGCAATAGTTGTAGTATTAGTTGAAGTAGTAGTAATAATTGTAGAAGTAGTAGATTTTTTACAGAGATTAAAAAATTTTCAAAAGACACCAACAAGATGGAGTTATTGGTAGTGTCAGATTTTTACTGACTAAAAACAATCGTCTCACTGCCCTTCCTGTGGAGAAGGTGGCTAGACTGGAAACCGCTTTCGCATTAGTACTTCAGCCTGGCCCTGGCGTATTACTGTTTCAGCGAAGCTCAATATGACGCTTCATTTTTCTTCAGAATTGTAGATCTGCTGGACAATTGTAACTGGACTTTGCGGCCCTCCGAGTATATATCAGACCATATTTCTCTCACCCGTCCATCATTCACACATAAGGCTTGGTTAGTCGCCATATTGAATTTTATTATTTTTCGCTTTTTTGATATTCTAAGAAGAAAAATTTTAAATATGCGATTATACCTCAAATTCCATTTACCTGTCGCTACAGTACAGACCTTGCGTTTTAGCTGTTAACGTATAATTACGCCGCAATCTGTGTGGCAAATTTTGTTATATTCATAATTTGCCCGACAAATTACGACGTAACTATACATTACTAGCTCTATTGCCATGCACGTGTTGTAGCGCAAGGTAAATAGAATTTGCGGTATAGTCACCGATTTAACATTTTTCTTCTCAGAATTCCAAAAAAGTGAAAATTAATAGAATTAAATATGGCGACTGAAACCTAACCTTAATGAAGGTATGTTCAGCGTCATATATCTCCTCTGGGCAGTACACACAGTGTGGGCTAGATGTCAGTACCATCCAGTGAAGGTACGCATTGAACTGTCCATGTCCACTGAGCATTTGAGTCAGGTAAAAGTTAGTTTCACTGTGGTCGCGTTTGAGCCACTCGTCCAGTGTAGGGATCAGTCTTGCTGTCCACCTGCCTGTAATTAGCAGTTTGCCATGTGCGTGACCATTCACTGATTGTTCGAGATTTCTCGCCCGACTTATCGATATTCTAGTTCTGATAAATTCTTCTGTGCTCTTGAGCCATTAGGTCTATCGGGATGGCACTGGAATCGCAGCTTCAGAAATTGTTCTATACGCCAGGCGACTCGGAGCGCTTCTCCTTGCTATACTGACGCTAGTTTGCATCTGAAGCTTTCGCGCTTTAATTTCTCTGCCCAAATTTCCACACCACATAAAAGGACAGAGTGTACAACTTTCAATAGCGTTTTTCTCTTCGCAAAACTAGGGCCGCTCGCGTTTAGCATGATCCTCGATAGATTGAACACGATGGACATTGTTTTTTTACACAGTTTTCGAGATGTGCTCATGAAATGAGAGCTTTTCATCTATTTGTGTTCCTAGATAGCGTACTGATCTTTTCGCTTCTATATGCACACCGTTGGTGTTGATAGTGAAAGGCCTTTCGAACCAGCGCTGTCTGGTGAGTACAGCCAATTCCGTCTTGCTTTCTGCCATTTCTAGCTTATGATATTTTAGCCAGTGGCATATACCTTTGATTAGTCGACCGGACACTCTCCGCGCATTCTCAACATTGTCCGCAACCACGAATCCAGCAATATCGTCAGCATAGCCCACGAGTTCGACATCCAGAATATAGGTGGTCCGCAGGAGGTCATCGTACCGTATATTCCAGAAGTCAGGTCCGAGCACAGATAACTGTGGTACTTCGACCGTGATATCCGTTGTACGCGACCCTTCAGTAGTATCGTAGATGAGTATCCTGCCTTTGAAGTAGTCGTCAACCATATTGTAGATGTATCCGTTGATATTGAAATCTGCTACAAGAGCATTGAGTATATCATTCTACCCTACTGATTTGAAGGCATTTTTGACGTCGAAAGTCAGGAAAAAAACAAGCCTGACGTGCCCTTTGCTGGCCTGTCCAGACTTTACTGACTTTCTGTATGACTTGTTCCACCGCAGTTATCGTTGAGTTAGTTTACGGAAGCCATGTTGTTTACTTGACAGTCCACCCGCTCTCTCTCTCTCTCTCTCTCTCTCTCTCTCTCTCTCTCTCTCTAGAGCACCAGTTTGTCTTACTTTCAATAGCCTTTCCAGTAGCTTACCTACCACATCTAAAAGGCACATTGGTCTAAACGATTATGAGGTAATTGGAGGTCATTTGCCTTTGTCTAACAGGGCGAGACGCTGTCACTTCCACCTCTTGCAGAATGTCCCAATAGCAAGACAGGCGTTGTTCATTGCCAGAAGAATGTCGGGACATTCTCTGGCGATCGTTTTGATAAAGATTTGTAGGTATTTCATCAGGACCTGGAGCTTTTCCTTATTTAAATGATGATGCAGCATTCCGTAGTTCTTGTGCTAAGAAAAGTGATGTCTCTTCAGCTTTGTCTGGCGTCCCTTAAGATTTCTTGGGCACTCTTGGTGGATGTCGTGGAAAAAATCGGCAATCACTCCCTTGATTGCTACGGGATCCATCGGTGGGACGGGGCACTGCTTTCCCAAGCCTTTGGTAACGATCTGATAAGCACGTCCCCAAGGATCGTTATCAAGTAGTATTGGTCGAAGTAGTAGTAGTAATAGTTGTAGAAGCAGTAGTATTAATAGTATAAGTGGTAGTGGCTGTGGTCGTAGTTGTGTAGCATTAGAGATTAAGTAGTAGTAATAGTATTAGTAGTAACAGTAGTAGTTGTGGTAGTAGTAATAGTAGTAGTGTCAGACAAAGTATTAGTCGAAGTAGCAATAGTAATAGTAGCAGAAATAGTATAAGTAGTAGTATTAGAAGTAGAAATAGTAGCTGTGGTGGTGGTAGCAGTATTAGTCGAAGTAGTAGTAATAGTAGTCTAAGTAAGAATAGTAATAGTAGTAGAAGTAGTGGAATTATAAGTAGAAATAGTAGTATTATCTCAAGTAGTAGCAGTAATAGTAGCAAAAGTGACAGTATTAATGTGATTGTAAACTCGCGTAAGATGTTGACTAAAGAATCGCAAAAGTTTTACGTGTATGTGAAGTAGGTCATTTAGCCAGACAATGCAGAAACAATAAAAAGATTGTCTCGTGTTTTATGATGCGGTAAAACCGGATACGTGAGAACAGCTGTAGCAAAAGGATGACTGTGACAACAGGTTGAAAACAGAAGTGAAAGTTGGACAAAATAAAAATAACAATTATAGGAAGTTAAGGCACAAAGAAAGGGCGTTACTTGATACAGAAGATAATAGAATTTTCATGAGACAAGAGTTCGCTAGCTCGCTGATAAGAGATTCATTTAGAATTAAAATGAAAAAGAGGCCATGTTTAAAAATAGCGCTTTACTCGTACTCGTGGATTTATTTATGTATGTTTTATTTATTAAATTCAAAAATTTTAGTTCGATGCAAGCAGGCAAGACGGTAAACTGAGAAGGGAAATTTAAAGCGATATAATAGAGTCTATATTATAATATTCAAGGTAAGAAATAAACTCTTGATAAAGACATCAGAGTAAACTGCAAAAAAAAAATATATTAGGTATTTATTATATGTAATGTCGGAGAAATTATGATGTTTTGATTAATTTATGTATGATCTTACGGTAGCTGATTAAATTCCTGTTAGGTTAAAACCATACCAGTGCGTGCTGCTGAAATTTAGAACATACTTGGAAATTCAGAAGTTTGATTAACGTAGTAGTAGTAAAGTAACGGCATGGTTGTGTTCTCATCTCAAACAAACAGGGAAAACTGGATGTTTGGTAGCTAGATTAAATCGTTGCCAATTAAAATTATTAATGTAAAGGGAAGAAGGTGGCGGACTCTTTGTCCGCGTATGTGTGACGAAGCTGATTACGAGGTTAAAGCTCCTATGGTACCTCGCCTAATTAGTTAGTAAATTCAGGCGAACCAAGGAAATGATTATAAAGAAACATTAATTGTATGACGATAAAAACACTTGACAGAACAGTAGTGACCCGACCCCATTTACCTTACGGAAACTACTAAACTAGCCCCATTTTGCACCTGAAAATCCAAGTCTTTCCGTATAACTTAACATAGGCCTGTAATAAAGTCTATAAAATTAAAATATGAACTTTTTGAAATTTTCTCTTAAGGTTTGTGACATAACCACTTGTTACGTTACAGATTGTTGCCCATAATATTTTATTAATCTGTGGATTTCATGATATGTAAACATTAGGGTTTCGCAGTGTTCTTTGTTTATTATTATTTTGTGTTGTTTAATTTGAAAATAGCTATGTATGTCTTATTGGTAAGGGAATATGTTAACTATTAAGTTCATTTACATTTTATATTTGTAAAAAGGCTCTTACTATATATTTCATTGATCAGAGTAATATGCAGACCATGCTACGTAAGTATTTGCTAGTAGAAAGAAACTATCAATAATTTTTTATATACACTACAAAACAAGCTTTCACTATGGGGAAGTAACAAAAGCAGGTGGTACTAGACAACGGGGTTATTAGGATTTTCGGGAGAAAAAAAATGGTGGAACGATTGGAAGAGACGCTTCCTCGTCGAAATCCAATGTAGTCTGATATTCTTGAGGCTAGCCAAAGTCGGTATTCTGCTAATTCCCAGGTGGTAATTAGATTGTCCTGAATTTGAAGACGATTTTCTCCGAGAGTCCAGAGTCGCGGATTATCCGAGTCCAGAAGAAGAACAGATTATGTATCAGGTTCGTTACAGTCGTCTTCCGAGTACACCTTCAGGCATGTTTGGGCCTGATAAGGGCCTTTTAGAGGACCGACATTAAGCGGCGTTCTACGTGGTGGTACCACGTAAATTTGGTACCGTCTTCACTAGATTTCGGACTCGGGAGAGTTCGAAACTCAACTTTCTTCCACGAAGAGATCTACAACCACGTGAACTGCCCAAAACCCCACCCGAATATTAGTACTTACAAATAACTGAGTTCTGTTGCTACAGTCTAGTGTACGAGAAACTTAGATATTTTTTTTAAAGAAAAACTTTGAAGAGTAGTGTTAACTAACCCACGGAATACCAAAGTAAAGAAAATAGCCGGAGAGTTAATATGTATTTTTCAAGTCTACGAGGCACTGCAGTAAAACACGACCAACTAACATCAGTTATTTGAAAAGTAAAAGAATTCTAAATTCAATGGATCCTGGGTCATTGTAAGAATATAGTGGAGAATTTTGTTTAATCTTTACACTCCAGTAACATTAGTCCATAGATATTTGTTTACTACTAGTCTTTCTTTGTTTTATTCAAGGTCTAAAATAGCAAGCTTTTACTAAACGTTATTTTGTTATCTGTACTCTATGCACTTATAGTATTGCGACTGGGTTTGTCTTCTTCAGTAAATTACCTTTTCAAAATCTACTAATTCTTATTGTTTTCGAAGCCTAAATTTATAAATAAAAAATATAATAAAAAACTCTTCGTAATTCTATTACACTCTCAAGTATCAATCTCTGTGCTAATTACTTCAGTTGGATTTACCTGAATTCTGTCCTAGAAGTTTGAAATCTATACACACATAATAAACTATATTTTCTCAGTTGTAAAATGTTACATATTGAACATTTGATAGAGAAAGAGGTAGTTTTGACTCAGTAGAACTTCAGAGAGCCAAGAGAATTTAATACTTAATAATTTTTTTATTATATTACAGGTTTGTAACCCCTCTGAAAAAAATATTCTGTGTGCTGCCATGGACTGTAATGAGATAAGCAGTAATACTCAAAGATGTGTATTGTCTGAACGACCCGCTACGAAGGTATGAGTTTATATGTTAGATACATTAACAAATATTAAGAATGGTAATATACAGGATGAGTCGGGAGGAAAGGTGCATGCTTTGAGGTGTGATAGTACTGGTGATTGTTTTCTGGGAGAGTAATGGTGTTGTAAACGAAGTGATTAAAGTCAAAAATATGTCGATCCATTACGAACTTTGTTGTTTATAGAACCTAGTACAACAGTAGCAGCTCAAAAGTGCTTACGGCGATAAGGCTGCTTCAATCAAAGATTATAAGATGAACTTTATAAAATAAAATGTAGCTATAATCGGTTCAGCAGTCCTAAAAAAATATATATACATATATAATTTACTCATGCCGTGTTGACATCCAAAATAGCCATCCTATAACAATTAACCCAATTAAAATTAAATCGTATATTATGGACTATCGGAACAAAAAATCTTATTTTATTTAATTAATTATTTCCTAAGATTAAACAAAACGTACGTACCACACATTTTCATTATGGAAAATGTTTTAAATATATGAAGTTCATATGAACAAAAAACCTTACATGTTGGGGGACATAACAAAGCACTTTATGTGTCAGGTTTGACATAACTCTCAAAAATAATTATTTATATACTATTTTTTTGTGATGAAAATATGTTTAAATAGACGCGTTAAATACATAAAAGTAAAAAAAACATTTTTAAGCACTACAATTGTATGAAGTTTTGTTAAATTGTGATAAAAGAATCCTTAAAATATCTCATGTGAGTAAAAATATTACTAACTTATATGGTAGGAATTTTTAAAATTCGCACAAGAGTATGAGCAGAGTACATAAGAATTTTTGTGACATAGCTAAGCATTATAAATACACCTAGTTTAATACGAATTTGAAAAATGGTTTCTCAAATATCCTATGTGATCAAGAACTGTACAAACAATCACTATTTAATAAATATGAACAAAATATGAAAGTCACGTGAGCTTAACAAGTACTGAATGTGCAGAGAGATTGATGAAATTCTGAAAACGGGTTTTTTTGAGGAATCTCGTGTAGTCAAAATATTTTCCTATTGACGTAGTTTAGAAAAAGTGAACAGAGCATCAACCAAACCCATAAAATTCCAATAATCTTACTCAGTAATATGTAAAAAATTTGTGAAGAAATTGTTCTAGATGGTTCCTCAGTACTTCACGCAATCGCATAACGTTCAAATGACCGGAATTGTGTAGAAAAGTAAAGTTTCATCACTAAGTACTATTGGGCAAAACCGCGCGAGGTGGCGCAATGGTGACACGCTGGACTTACATTCGGTAGGACTCGGGTTCGATCCCCGGCTCCGACCATCCTTATTTCGTTTTACGTGGTTTCCCGAAATCACTCCAGGTGAATGCTTAACAAAGGCCATGGCCGACTCCTCTGCCAGCTGCTGTCATTGTACCAAGTTGTGTCACCGTCTGTAATCACCTGGCTGTGCACTAGACGTAAAGACCACTATATGTGGAATAAGTTAACGGCGATTCGGGAAACATTTCCGTAGAAATGATTTATTATAAAAATCTAAAATAGCCTCGTAATTTATAAATTTGCACACAACATTAACGAAACTCATAAACGCCGAAACTTATAAAGTCTAAAAGAAAATATACATCCACTTAGATATCTCGCGTCGGTTAAAACCATAAAATTGAACCCATTTTGAAAATACATAAAGTAAACATAAAACATAAAAGTCACATTAAAGTAACTAAGTACTATGTATAAATGAGTACCAATATTAATGCAATTTGTTACACAGCTAATGTGCATTGACATGATCGACTCTCAGATGTAAAGTACGAGTTGTTAATATATGCGAGCCCAACGGGCGGACAATCCTCCTGGCAAATAATTATATAAACATATATGCACCACTAGGCCTTATGTTAGAATTTATTGGTTTGTGGACATACGCCATTTGTCATCCATCACAGGTTTGATCAGCAAAACATGAGCAATTGCGTATATCCATAAACGAATAAATTCTAACTGTTAACTCCCATTGCAACAAACATTTTAAAAGGCCTTATATGTTTCACGAGTGTGGTAGACGACGCCAAATGTACAGGTTGAACATGTGCAAGTGCACCATAAAATGCAAGCAAATGACGTAAGAAACTGACGTATTGCGCAACACAGCGTTTCAGGTTGCATACCTCCCAGACATACACACTCTAAAATAGTTTGTAAATTTGCCAGACATCCATGGTAGCACTTCTGGACTTTTTATATAACAGTCCAATGAATTCTGAAGTTACCAGACTTGTATTGTAACAAGAGCAAAAGTTTTTATATTTACAAGACGGAAGTATGGTAACTGTCCCATACTGTGTTTAGGACAATTACTTCCTAAACATTTTAGGAAGATTTTTAGAGTGTATATATCCACTCCAACTGAACGTGATTTCTGAGGAAACGGACGGGATCACAACTACTCCCAAGGCGACTTTTTGTATTATTCTTTGCTTGCTAATTGCTATTGCGGATAGTTACAAAGTTCAAAGCAAATCCATTTGTAATGTATAAAGAGATCGGGTACGATTTCTATGACATTATTTTCGTGATTATTTATCTTCACAAAATTTACCTGAATACAAAATTACGTTTATTTATGGCACTTGCTTGTTATTTAATCGTATATTTACGTGTTTCAAATCTCCGCCTTCTACAACCCTCGTGAACCATCTTTGTTGCATACATTTTTCCTAATTGTTTGTACTTAACATTGCACTGCAGCTGGATAAGCGTATATTAACAACTCACTAATACTAAAACAAATATTAATGAAAGAGGCTAGCTGAAGCGAAAACAGCATAGAAAAGGTTGGATCCTATGAAACTGGTGACGTTAGGAAAGATACATCGAAGAAGCACTGCCTATGCCAACTACAAAGCAGCAAAAATACACAGGCTGTACCGGGAGGAAAAGGCAATATTCTAGGAGGTGATCGTACTGGTCATTGTAATGAAATAAATGTTCATATAAACATGGGGCCTGTATGGGACGGTTGTCGAGATAGTCCCATTTGAATGTAAAATTACTGTTATTGTTTTCTTTGCAGTTATGTTCCTTCCTTCAGTTGCAAGGAAATTTTAATACATAATGAATAACACATTAATCTTATTTTTCTATAGCTGTAATAACAATATTACAATTCCTAACCATGCCATTTTCGGTCCTCTGCCAATGCTTTCTTAATAACTTCTCAAATCGCATGTTACTGTAGACACAAATTTTCAAGAATGTTTCTCAATTAATGTGTAGTGTGGTACGATGGATGACCGGCTGGTAGGTGGCATTGTTTTCGACAATCGTATGAATGGGACGAGGTACCTGCAATGTTTGCAGTGTATATTACCTGAACTGCTCGTGGATGTACCTTTGGCTACACGCGTCTTACGTACCTCCAGCATGTTGTAGCCCCTCCTCATTAGTCACAAGGTAAGGGATCATTTACTTGTCCTAGTCTGTGGATTGGTCGTGGTAGTGCTATTCCCTGGTCACCCAAGTCTCCCCACCTCAACCCCTTGGTATTATTTATGATGTTGGGAGAAGTGTCAAGTCTACAGAAGTCAAGTTATTACACCACGAACTGCTCGCTCGCATAATAGATTCTTTTACTATCATACATAAACATCACGATGATCTTCGCAACGCGTCATCTTCTTCTCCGAGTTGACAGATGCATTGAGATCGATGGTGGGATCTTTGAGAACTTACTGTGAAAGCATTGGCTCTCGACCAAAAACTGCATGACATGAAACAAAGTGGTTGTGTATTGTGATCTTGTTATTACAGCTGTAAAAAAATAATACTGGCGTGTTATTCATTATGAATTACAATTTACTTGTAAATGAAGCAACGAACTGCAAATAAAACCATAACAGTGATTTTAGACCTTATCAATGTTTACATCAAAATGGGTCTACCTCGACAACCGTCCCATATTGACCCGAAGTTCATATGAATATTTGTGATCATAATGACTAGTATTATCCCCTCCCAGAACATTGCCCTTTCTGCCGGGACACCTTGTATACTCGACAGAAGTAACTGTTCTCGACGTTATGCTACGTAGTGTGTGTTGTGGGGTCGAGACTGGCGAACATCCTGAATATGAGCACGCGACCGTTGTAAGCAGACGAGGAGGGCAGGCACCTGGCTACCTACTTCCTCTCACCTGCCAGTGTGCGCTGCCTGCATTGTTGCCTGCCCTGCTTCTACATCAACCTAGACCTGCCAACCTCACACCGCTACACTCACAACTCACTAGCTCAGCACACTAACTCTCAACCTCACACAAACACGGACATTACGGGCCGATTGCACAGTCATATTGAGAAACATCTAAGGCCTCTCTGAGTGAACTGTAAGAAATTGTCATTGCAGAGACGAAAAGTGAGTGAAAAATAAGGCAAAACTAGTAATTTCTTAAGGTGTCTTCAGACCTTCCTTAAATTTTTCTCAACTGCAAATCAATCATGGCGGGCATAAATTGAGGTTAGAATGCCACATGGGGGAGAGTAATATTCTTATTTTAAATTAATTGGTAATGTTTTAGAGGAGGAACATAACCATGGTGTAATTGAAAGCCTGCATTGACATCTACAACACAATTTATATTCGTTGTACATTTTTTACATGAAAGCGATGATATTTTGTTTTTTACTGTCACTTTTGTTATCAAACAAAATTGTTACGATACCTTTTTTATAAACAAACTGGTTACAATACAATTTGACAAACAGAATCAACGACATATTTTTTTTATAATTTTTACTTTACATTTATTCAGCTTTGCAGTATGTGAAACACTAAATACAAATTAACAAATTACCGTCATTTAAGTTTTGTGCATAATAAATGTAAAATAACATACTTTTAGCTACATTCGCAAGTCGATGTACCAAAAAAAATTATTTTTCTCGCGAATATTGTGGTAACACTTCACCTCAACTGAGACATCTGTTTCCTGTCTCTGCAATGCAAACTGAAAATTCTCAGATTTTACTCAAGTTCTCCTTAGTTTCACCTTTACTTCAAGATTTTCCTCACTTGACTTTGCAATCGACCCTACGTCTTCCAGTAACATGCTCATATAAGCCGTTTAGGGAAAAGTGAACACGTTTCAATATCGTCTTGTAAATGATAAAATTAAAAATGTACAGCGTTCCAGGTAATTTGCGGATGCCGGCTTCACCACGTGAATAAGTAGCCTCGACTAAGAAAAAAAATGTAGTTTGGTAAAAAAAAAAGTCGTCTTTGTTAGCTTAAAACAAAGTTTACATGAAAAAAAAAAACAACCAGGAAAGTGTAAACACGGGGTAAGGTTGTTTGTTTATGCAGACTGCGCCACGTGAAAAAACTGACCATAACTAAACAGAAAAAACTATATAATAAATAGTCGCTAGGCCCCTAGTTTACGACATAGGTCCAGAATAACGACGAGCGGAAATGTAAGGCAGATTGTTTGCAAGAGTGTAAACAAGGGGCATTACGACGATTGACGAAAGAATATTTCTTCTTGTATTTTACACCAGATGCATTGGCACAAGCCGTATACACGAACTACAATATATTATAACATATTATTATTATTACTACTATTATTATGTGTCGTGGACTCAGACGTTAAATTGTGAATACAATGGCGTATTCTTAAGTTCAGTTTATTACCACAGCTACAGTAAACATGTAGTCGAAACGTACAAATAAAATGTTTCGTACCAGCGTTTTTTTTTTTTTTTTTTGAGGCACGGAAACGGAGACAGTTATAAGTCGACACCCTACGTGCGTTGAACTCATCTTCGCCTCTAAGCGCGGAGTATTAAACTAGCATGTAGTGTTTCGTAGAAACTGTTTTTCAATGGGTCTTTAAGCCGTGTCCTTACAACTTTGTTTGTGGAAAGTATCAGTCGAAGTCCAAACCAGGTGTCTTTATTTTTTAACGATTACGACTGGTAAATTTCCAGCTACAGCAATGTCAAAAAGCCATTTTTTCCTCTATTGAGGAGCTGGATAATAATGATGTTAAGGGCCTCGCCTCGTGGCAAATGTGTTTGTGTGAGTGAGGTATGGTGCTAAGGGCGACGTCGTATGGGCCATACAACGGTGCGTCGCCTCTACGCTTAAGGCGTGCAGTCTTCGCGAAAAAACTAATTTCCTATGGGACTTTAAGTGGTGACCCTATTGTTTTATTTACGAAATCACTTTACTAAAGTCCAATGCACTACCCTTAAGTGGTTTCACATGTATTCGGCTAGTATATTTTCCGCTATAGCAGCCTGAAAACCCCGTTTTAACCCATTTTGACGTGCCCTAAAATGGTATTTCTAATACGTGTGTTGTCTTGAAAGTACTTAAGGGCAGTCGTCTGAAGTGTGTGGGTTCTTTTCGTAGAAAAGCGGCGTGAACATACGTGTATTAGTTTCTGTGTAAAACGTTTTCTTCGAACACGCTGCAGTGTGATTTTATAGCAACGAGGCGGCCCCCTTAATAAGCGGGCGGTATATTTATAGCGGTAGAGACGCAGTTCGTGCATGCCTAGTTTACGTAGATGAACGCTACGGAAACATGTTTAATATTTAAATGTGAAGAAAACACGTTTCATATCACGCTGCAGACAGCTCATGCGCCAGGCACAACTAACTCTTGAACGCAATAAACTCCGCCGACATTGAGGACATGCAAACGCGTTTAAACTGGCGGCTCTACACAGAAGATCAAATATCTGTTTCCGTGAAATACAAACACATCCAACGCTGATTTATCTCAGAAAATAAATAATTTCACTACCAGTTGACAACACATACTTCCATACGTACAGTTCGCAGCAAAATTTCTCTTATCTAAGGCATAGTGTGCATAAACGCTCCTCGTATTAGTCTACTATTCTTTTCAGTTCACAGACAATACATCTTAGTCATATTAGAAGGAGCAGTAAGATATTGTTATGTAAGTGTTTTAACTTATTTTCTTCAATTTACCACAACTTAACTGGTAGGTAGTCATATATGCGAAAGTGTATACTAAACAGCGTTCGTAAAATGTCATAAAGGAGTATCAGTAGTTCGCGTAGTTGGCTGTGTTCTCGGTTAACACATTTATATTTGTTCCGGATGTGACAACGTCGGCTTTGGGGAGTCCATTTCCCTTATTCAGCTGTTGTTACTTGGGTAAAATGATTTACACGTTATGGTGTTTTACTTAATATTTCACAAACACTGTTTTTACAGGTAAGATTTTTACATGTTTGTAGCAATGGGAGTTTACAATTAGATTTTATTGGTTTGTGGACATACGCCATTGCTCATGTTTTGCTGATAAAACCTGTGTTGGATGACAAGTATTAAAAAAACAAATATAAAACACACACAATAAATATAAAAAAGCAATCCCAACGAAATGCTGTTAATATTTTATAATTATTATCTTACTAAATAGAATTAAGTGTCCTGACACACTCACTCACTCATCAACGCACAGCCCAAACCACTGGACCTAGAACCACGAAATTTTGAGGGAAGCTTCCACTTGCCCCGTAGACACCCACAAAGACAGGATTTTTTGAAATTCGATAATTAAGGGGGTGAAAAGGGGTGAAATGTGTTTTAAAAGAATTCTTGATATCTCATTAACCGGGAATGCTATCATAAATTTTTTAACGTCATAATATTGCCCAAAGAAATGCATATTCGCAAATTTTTCGATTTCGCGAAATTCGAAAATTAAGGGGATGAAAAGCCGTAAAAATGTGTTT
This sequence comes from Medauroidea extradentata, assembly GCA_003012365.1. Lineage (NCBI taxonomy): Eukaryota > Metazoa > Arthropoda > Insecta > Phasmatodea > Phasmatidae > Medauroidea > Medauroidea extradentata. Next base: position 12,991 of record PNEQ01115062.1, on the reverse strand, counting down.
TTCCTTAATCCGTGATTTCTCCTAAACCAGTTAAGATAGTCAGGTGAGATTTTTTTCAAATGATGCTTAAGTAAATATCTAAAAAGTATTATTACAATTTTTCGAAATTCGTCCTGAAAGCTTTTAAACAAATAAAACGTGCTTTTTTAATTAATCCCACTTATCTCCTAAACCAATAGCAACGTTGAAATAGTTTTTGCTTTAAAATAAATCTTACGTAAATATCAAAAAAAGTAATTTAGGATTTTTTGAAATTCGTCCTTGAAAGCTGTTAAAAAATAAAATGTGATTTAAAATAATCACCTGTACCGCTTATACCCGTTGAGATATCGTTTTGATTTTTTGATAAGAATGAAGCTTATGTAAATATCTACAAATTAAATTCAGGTTTTTATGAAATTCGAAAATTAAGTAGGTGAAAAGCAGTAAAATGTTAGTCTCCCGAAAAAAGAGAATGATCACGGAGAAATAACTCAACAGTCGTTTCTTTTTGCCAACCTACTCATAAATAAAACATCTTTGGACTGTAGCCACTACATACTCAGGTATTGTATAAAGTTTGTGGTATGGAAGGGGTGCGGCTACGGGTTCGTATCCTGTGCAAGACTTTGCGATGGGAATTACTATGACATCATACGAGCATATTGCGCGCGCTCTTTTCACTGAGCTAAGATAGTTAATTATAGTTCACTGTTATTGAGTACGCTAGCTGTTAAATGCCTTCATCACATATTTTATCCAGAGTTACTGTTTACATTACGTAATTTCACGCGGGCAAAGCCGCAGCCGGCCGGCTAGTATTATTATTTTTCTTTGGTTTTAACTTGTGTTGTTTATTGTCTTTTGTTTGCTGTCTACTGTTCACAGTTTTTGTCTATTTCCATCTTTTTCGTGTTGGGAATCTGGTTCTATATTTGTGTCTGTCTTTTGTGTATGGGTGTCGTGTCAATATTCGACTGGATTCTATCTATAGAATTCTTGATGGTCTAATATAATATTTAAAAAAACATGACAGAATTCCGTTGGGATTGTTTTTTTTATATATTTATCTATATTTTTTGTTTTTTCTTGTTCTTTTCTGTACTTTGTCATCTAATACAGGTTTGATCAGCAAAACATGAGCAATGGCGCATGTCCACAAACCTATAGGCCTAAACTCTAATTATTACTACAACTTTCTGTTCACGTACATAAGAAATGTTGCAAGAGAGTAAAATGTATTCGTTTATAATACGTATTTCAGGTCATAGAAATTCATAGCTAGGCATACATACATACGTGTATACATACATACAAGTGTTAGCTTTCCCCTATAAGTAGCCATGCTAGAAGTCACAAGTCTATACTGGAGCTGGACATGCAATATTCAACAAGGACCAGACTAGTTGTATCTCAGGACCACACATCATGTGTAGGGGGTGAAAATAATCACATGAAAAGGTTATGAAAGATCCGTTTCGAAGAGTAACCCAGAAGTGGCTATATCTACTATATTTTATTCAAGCCTTCGCTGGCAGTTAATAAGGATATACCTTCCAAATGACTGTTGTAAAAAGTTTAACCTGTACTGCACAACGTGCTCGTAACAATCACGTGCCCGTTAACACTTAGTTTACTATAGAGCTATATTCTACGTACGTCAGTTTGTCTGCGGACGTCAGAGAGCTTGCCTACGGACGTCAGTGGGCTTGCAGATGATCGGAACTCTGCTGCTTCCACACAATGCTACCGAAAACATGAGATTCAAATGTTCCTTGAAAATAGTCATAAGTAGCATAAAATTACTAAATGGTTCTTCGTGTTTTATATAGTTATGTAGTGAGCACGAGAACTACACTAAAAAAAGTCGTTAGAAAACTTAACTTACGGCATGTAGTTTTACTACGTATCAGTAGAATCCCTCATATATAATTTGTACAGGGTAGTTACGGTATGTAGTTTTTCTGTACGTACCAGCAGAATCCCTTACATATAATTTGTACAGGATAGTTGAGGTATGTAGTTTTATTTTACGTACCTTCAGAATACCTTACATATAAATTGTATAGGGTAGTTACGGTATGCAGTTTTACTGTACGTACCAGCAGAATCTCTCATATACAATTTGTACAGGGTAGTTACGGTATGTAGTTTTATTTTACGTACCAGCAGAATACCTTACATATAATTTGTATAGGGTAGTTACGGTATGCAGTTTTTCTGTACGTACCAGCAGAATCCCTTACATATAATTTGTACGGGATAGTTCAGCTAACACCGCACATTTCTGAAAATATCAAATCACCGGTGGTATACGTATATCCTATGTAATACGTGATGAATGTAAACATTACCTCCAATACGTGTACATCCATAATTATTAATTTATTAAATAAAATTAATTTCAGAACGCAAAGTGATTGGTGCCTGGTTTTGGAGTTACGCGATTGTTTGTTAAAACGAAGCCAAACAAATGGGTGAAATGCTACCTTAAAGAACTCTTAGGGGCTTATTCATAGTCGTTTTTGACCCGGACTATTGCGGGATTATCGTCGGACTAATTTTTGTCTTATTCATAGACGCGGACTAACGCTAGTCCGAGGATCATCGTGCGTTAGTCCGGTCTAACTTTTAGTCCGGACCAAGGGTAGGTTTAACGATGGGCTAAGTCGAAAATTAACATGGCGGACCATTACAATATAAGACAACGTCTGTTTTATATACGCAGCTTATGGAATATAATGGATATTTTACACTAAAAAACTTATTATACGTCTACACTGATAATTTATTTAGTAATAAGCATAAGTTACTTAATTTAAAACGGTCAAATTCAAACTTTGTGAGCAAAAATTCTCGTATTGCGTGTTTATTGTACCGTATAAGACATTTACGTACAGCAATAATATTTTATCAAGCCTAATAAGATGGAAATTATTGCTATTAGCAATATGAAACCGTAAATATACGATTTGCGTAAAATACGTTATATATTTACTATTTACTGGCATTTGTATACATTAATTATCCACTTACGTTTGTAAATGTCTCGGTAGCTCAGGGGTAGGGTACTGGCACAGTAATCCGAAGGTTGTGTGTTAAAATCTCGCGTGTTTGAAAAAAATTTTTTGTTCTTTAAATTTGTTAGTTTTTAATTGTACATAAAGAAAATAATGCAGTTTTCTTATTTTATAAGTGCATTTATTCTGTACATTCTGTAACGTTAAATTCGTTCTACATGAATACAGTAAATCCTGTAATATTTTGGTATGGAAACCTCTATTTGCACAAAATATTCTTATACATATTTCCGACGTTTTTATGCGGAATTTTACTGTTAAATTTTCTTGTTAGTTCGTTACATAATGGCACAGTACATATAGTTCTTAATAAAATTTCGACTAGTGAAATATACGTGTTTATGTATAGGTAGTGTAGATTAACCAGATATATTAGTTTTGAATTCTGCAATGCTTTTACAATATGTGTCACGGATTATCTTCACCATTCTTTTTCATGTATCATCAACAGTAGTTTAAATTATTGTTTTAAAAGGCGATTTTTTTTTACCACACACAAATTTATCTAACATCGCACAATAGATTTGCTATATGACATAACTGAAACAATATTTCGAGGTAAACGTAATCGTAATTCAAATTATTTTTACTAACGAATGCTTGCCTGTGTGTTAAAATGTGACGTGCGCATGCGCGAAGCGGACTAAGTCAGGACCAACCCTGGACTAACTGGCGCAAGATGATCTCAGGATCATCTCGGAACTATCTCACGACTATGAATAAGGCCTTTAGTGATTATTTGATACGATTAAAATAATTGCTATTTGTCAAACATGGAGAAAGTTAGTACTGTACAATAAACTGCAAAAATATTCAGAAAAATAAACTAGCAGAGAAAATATTAATGTTTCAAAATAATAAAAAAAAGGCAATGTGATTCGTGCTAGCATAGTTATGTTTCATGTATTGTTACTTTAATTCATACAATTTATGAATCTATATTTTTATACCGTAAAACATGATAAACTTCGTGTATATGCACATAATCCAAAAAATTATAACTTTTTTGACTATAGACTCTACTCATCGAATTTTCGCGTATGTAACAGCGGAAGCAATAAATAAATAAGTACTCAATTAGCAGCAACTTACAAAATTTAGTGTACACAAAATATATGATAAAAATACTAAAAAAATTACCAGAGCAAAGCCTAATTTCCTTAATTTCGTTGTGAAAATAAACAAAATATGAAATGGTTGTACCCTTCATTCTATTAAATGTTATTTTATGTTTCAAAAATACAATACGCATTTGTTCATGCCGTGCTAGTTTCTCAAACGACATAACTACAACTAGGATCACAAACTACCAACAGTACAATTTAAGTTATAATAGGCCCAGATGTTCTCTAAAACTAATATTAAACCTTTATATCTTCACGTAGAGAGCTTCCGAAATAGAGGACCAAAATCGATACAACATTGGTAAACCAAATTTGGAATGATTATTTGTGATAACATAAAATGTGGGCACGATGTGTCTAGTATTTCACGAAATATGACTTAAATCTTGATGAATGCATTTCGTGCTGTCTTACATCATGGAAGACCTGTAAGAATGTACAGCAGCCTAAATAGAGACAATGTCAAGAATGATTCGTGCCACCGTATTTGGCAAAGACGTGTAGCAGCCTCTGCGTCTTGTATTATTGGAGGATGGACATGTGGTTGTTCAAAGACGAACCACAATCATTCAATAGCAGCGCACTCGGGTTATTATTGGCCCAGTCAGATAGGGACACGCCAATAACAGGAGGAGATATGGACGGGTTATATTAAAGCCTAGCAGAAGTCAACTGTCTCAGCGATATATGTGTCATTAATTGTAAGAAAATAAAAGCTTGAATTTTATATTTGTTTAAACCAGGTTAAGCAATTCCCAAATTATGACAAAACTTAAGTAATTTATACTGTGCTGTTTCTAAAACCTGTGAAACATAGATGAATAAACTCAACTAAAATCAAAGATTGATCGAAAAAGTGTCATAATATAGTTAATACCAGTCCAGTAGTTTGAGAAATATTTAATTAGGCTACGTGTGTATTTATTCATGTAGTGCAAGCATTAAAAATTTCTAATCTACAACCCACACTCAATGCATAGATAATGAACTATTGAAGTACAACTCTGCTTTGAATAGATTGTATGTAGGACTACTGATTTGCAGTGAAAAGAATTTTCACGGACTTGTTTAAATGCCAGCGACATGGAATTTTCACGTCATCTTGGGGTTGTACCTGCACATGTGTGACTTATGGTGTCGCAGTAACCTAATTCTGATTGGCTCAGTCAGAGAACTACACCTCTGCACAAATACACTCCGCCAATAACCACGAAGCAGAGACTATTTGCTGCAAAATTATTCTCACTCAAAATCAGTAGTGCTAGTATGTATTACGAAATGTTTCAAAACGCTACAGTTATTCAAATGTTCGCAATTTTGAAAATAAGTAATCCACATGACCAAAAAGCATAACTCGAGATGATGGTATACCGCGAAACATGTTTGTGGCAACATAGCCTTGAAAATACTGTAGATTCTTGCAACATTTATGATTGGTGATGTACGTCTGGCACAACGTAACTGTCTGCAGACCAACAATAGGCATTAAATATTACAACAGCGGTATTCCTATTGGCTCAGTCAAATAGGACAACAGCTTCAGGTACACACAAAAGCCAGTTATCCTATGAAAGGCTGAACGCACGTTGAAATCCAACAAACAGTCAAGTTTTCCCGCGATAAACAATCCTCTCTAAGCATAACATACAAGTTGCCTTGCTAAGTACTAACTGTGTAACGAGTTCAATGGCATTTTTCCGACACGATAAATTTTTTTTAACCTCCAAACACGCACACTTACACACGCATTTACGCAGAAACACAGACACGTTGGGGATCTGAACGGGCTTATTTTTGTTTCGGTAGGAAGTTAACAAGACAGAAGACTGCTAAATTCTACAGTTTTCTGTACTCATTCTCAGTGAAATAACTGTCAGTTATTTGTGTGTTAAGCATTGTCAGCAGTCCACAGCAATCTTCCTCGAATTAAAAATTTAGTAGGTACAATTCTTAAGGAAATGTGTTGTAAGACATCTCTGTGTGAAAGTGTAAAAACGTTTACAGTTGTTAGCTGTTTTGTAACGAATCGACTCGCCATGTTCTTATTTCAAGGCATACCTACCCTGCAAACAAGCCTATTTTAATAAGTCATTAAAACTTATTTTTTAAAGCAAGTGTGATAGACGTACATATACACTTCATTTTGTGCATTTTTTTTGTTCGATGTTTGGGAACATTTTAATATTTGCCATAGTCGGTGTACTGTTAACCGTCTTTTTTCCATAAGTTCATTCTTTTTAAGTGTTTTGCTGCTATGAAAATTTTGTTTTGTGTACAGATTTTTGCCTTGTGTCTTAGTAAAATTTATATCACAGTTTTTGTTTTAGGTGTGATAGAAAGGAGGAAGAGTCCTTCATGCTGTATTGAAAATTCATTTTTACAAAACCATTTTACACTTTCATTAATATTTTAAACCCAGATATAGAAGAATTTATTACATTGATACTTATGTATTTTTTACATAAACATTACTTTGTGGGTACCTGGATATTTGTTATGAAATGTGTAATTCATGGGTTTGCCGGAAATGATATAGTTATATAAAAAGGCGCCTGGCTCCAACTTGTTTCAATGCCTTGCGTGCACAGCAGTAGCTTTGCTTCATGGTTATTGGCAAAGTGTCTGTGTGTAGAGGCGTCACTTATCTGACTGGACCAATCAGAACAAGGTTACTGGAACGCTACACGTATGTGAGTTGTGGGTAGAGCCACAACATGCTCAGTGTTAAAAACATCCGAACATCGACCATGAAGACAACTACAGATGTGCGCATCAATATTTGAAACAATTTGGTACAAAAATATTTCCGTGGAACTCACATGCCCATATACACAAATATCGTCATGTACGCCTAGTTTAAGCGGGGGAAATTCGCGCGTTAGCTGACATATAGGATACCCTCAAGAATACCTGAGTACTATATTAGACAACTCCTGTTCATTGGCTGCTCGTTGACACAGTGATACCACATAATTAGGAACACCTATTTTTCGCGGAAAGAATTTTGCCTCACTTTGTTTCGTTGCCTCACGTGCAATTCTGCTCCGTAGTCTGTGGTTGGATATTTTAACTCTTACGAGCCTTGGAATGCTGCCTGCAAATCACAGATGTGGGGTGTTGCAGGAACGTTATTGTAATTGGCTCAGTCAAATGATACGTCATACACGCTGCCAATAACAATGAAGCAGAATTACAGATGTGTACGTAAGGCACTGGAACAAAGTGGGGCAAAATTCTTTTCGCGAAAAACAGGGTCCCTACACATGGTCAGGCCTACATAAAATTGCTGCTTTATTATTGACTAAATACCGTCGTAGAGGTGTCAAATATGGCAAGAGATAATTATGAAAGTGACGTTAATTTATAGTTGTAGGACACGTAGCGTCTAACAAAACAAAAAGCCAAATTATCAGGTCGCTTCCTATTGTTTGCATTTTGCTGAGAAAAAAAAAACAACAAATATTCATATTTATTATGTGCTGCACAATTACGGTAGCTACGTCATGAAAATAAAAAAAAGCTATTGGATGTTACTTAAAGTGGTCTAGAGGTCAAGTGTGTGTCACAAAACACAAGGACCTAAGTTCGAAGCCTGGTGCGTAAACAAAACCTTCTTCTGGAAAAAGTTACAACTACATTAAATATTTCTTAGTAGTCACTTAATGAATAAGTTCACTTCACAATCAGAATAAACAGACATTTCCTATTTCAATTTTGTTTCTTACTGCAAGTTCAAACACTAATATAATTATACCTTGTAACTTTACAAACATATTTGTAAGTTTTTCAAGAACAACCTCTGTACATTCTTCGAGGAATTTAGTTAATAACTTTGTTTCCAAGTCTTATTTGTCAAACTGCAAACATTTGTTTAGTGTAAAACTTATTTTGTGTTATATATTTCGCAATGAATGTTTTAGGAACATCAAGAACATCACGAAAGAGGACTACTTTTTTTCTCCAAGCTTCTTATAAGGTAAGGTATGCTTCAAAGGGTTATGTTACGTAGTTTTCTCTACTAAACATCTTAAGAGGGCGTGGTAGATAATTCAACGCTAAAAGCATTAATATATAACTGTAGGTTTCTTGAAGCCAATTTGCGAAAACTAATCAATAGCAATCCTAGACAATAGTTTTAGCCAACGTTTTAAACAAAATTGTTTCCACTGTTACGAACTTCTGAGGCACAATCTCTGGCGTCGAAACCTCGTGCATTTAACTGCGGCGGAAGGGATCACGCGTAACGAATTAGTAATTCTGGATAAATATTTACTCATAAAGTTGCCAAATACCATTATCTAGGATTGACATTGAGTATTTTATCCATATTGGCTTCGAATAAAAAGCGTAGAAATCAATTTATGTTTTCAACATTTATTTTTCTACCACGCACTATTAATAAACTAGATTATACTGATTTGTTACAAATGATCCCATTTTAGTCACACTATTACTCTTTCCATTCCAAAATAACGTGTTACGTAAACCGGCGCTTGCGAGACATATTCATCGCCTTGCCAATGTCAGATGTTCGTAAGGACAATGCATGTCATATTATTTCCCAAAATCAGTCCAGAGGTTCACACTGAGTAATTATATTATTGGCAACCCACATATCCGAAAACAATGCGATACACAAAACTGCTTTTAATAATTTTTTTTATACAAATGTAAAACTAAAGCTTATAGCGTTTGTGATAGTTACGCATATTTTGTGAAGTAATTAAATATTTCCGATGTAATCTTAATATATAAAATGAAGTGTCCTGACTCACTCACTCACTCACTCACTCACTCACTCACTCACTCACTCACTCACTCAATCACCCACTCACTCATCAACGTACAGCACAAACCGCTGGACCTAGAACCATGACATTTTGAGGGAAGCTTCCCCTTGCCTCGTAGGCACCCACTAAGAAAGGATTTTTCGAAATTCGATAATTAAGGGGGTGAAAAGGGGTCAAACGTGTTTTCAAAGAATCCTTTATATCTCATTAACCGGGAAAGCTTTCATATATTTTTAACTTCATAATATTGCGCAAGTAAATGCACATTTGAGCATTTTTTGATTTTGCGAAATTCGGAAATCGAGGGGGTGAAAAACCGTGAAATGTGTTTATCATTAATCTGTGATTTCTCCTAAACCATTTCAGATAGTGAGGTGATTTTTTTCTTTAAAATGATGCTTAAGTAAATACCTAAAAAGGATTTTTTTTAGAATTTTTTGAAATTCGTCCTTGAAAGCTCTTAAAAAAATAAAACATGTTTTTAATTTATCCCACTTATCTCCTAAACCAGTGGAAATATTGAAATAGTTTTTGCTAAATCTTACGTAAATATAAAAAAAAGTAATTTTTGGATTTTTCGAAATTCCTCCTTGAAAGCTGTTAAAATAATAAATTGTGATTTCACCGCTTATACCCGTAGAGATATCGAGATGATTTTTTGATAAGAATGAAGCTTATGTAAATATATACAAATCAAATTCAAGTTTTTATGAAATTCGAAAATTAAGTAGGTGAAAAGCAGTAAAATGTTACAGTCCCCGAAAAAAGAGAATGATCACGGAGAAATAATTCAACAATAGTTTATTTTTGCCAACCTACTCATAAATAAAACCTCTTTGGACTGTAGCCTGTACATGCGAAAGAACTATCACGGCATGCCTTTAACATTCACTCAGGTATTGTATAAAGTTTGTGGTGTGGGAGGGGTGGGGTTACGGGTTCGTATCCCGTGCAAGACTTTGTGATGGGAATTATGTATTATGACATACGAGTATATTGCGCGCGCTCTTTACACTGAGCTAAGACAGTTTATAGTTCACTGTTATTGAGTACGCTAGCTGTTAAATGCCTTCATCACATATTTTATCCAGAGTTACTGTTTACATTACATAACTTCACGCGGGCAACGCCGCAGCCGGCCGGCTAGTTTCCTACATGCTTTTGAAACATCTCATAATTTCGAGATATTATATGTATGATAACTGTTTAGGCCTACTTCAGGAAACAAAGTACAATTACCAATTTGATTTTAATCTTAGTTAGTTCACTGTATAATGTTATAATTATTAATCAGTATTTATTTTCTCTACTTAGCAGAAATTTTATCAATTATTCTTTTAGTGATACTAATAACATTTCTTACATTCACCTGTCGTATAACGCACACTAGCCGAGTCTTACTAAACAAGGTTTTTACTGCAACAAACTACTCGCAGTTGCTTGTATACAAATAACTTCATGTCCTAATATTTTGTAACAGTTTTATTTCCTACATAGCTCCCACTCTATTAGTAATTGATTTTCTTTTCGTTTACTTCTGTTTCGTAAAGACAAAAATATTATTTCCTAAACTCAAACCCGACCGCCAATTTCTACACAACTGTAACAATCATTATTGCCCTTCCCGACAATTCAGGTTTACAGATACCAGCACACTTTTGTGTATCAGAGTGGTCTCATACTCGCTAGTATGTAGTTCGCCACGTGCACGGCTGTAGGCAGAACAGTGCAAGCAATGTACTTCTTCTTGACAGAATTTTATGCACCGTTTAGTAGCTAACATTTCTGGTGTGTTCGAAGGTCTCTAAAGTGATTTGAAATGCATATATCGAAGGTCTTACTGTCAGGGACGATAGGTAATTCTAGTCAAAAAGTAAAAAAAAAAGTATCTTTAACTTTCTTTCGCATATTCAAATAGCCGTAAGGAATAAAATGATTTTACATACAAACCTCACAATGACAAAATTTCATAGTCTTATAACTCTCTCTCTCTCTCTCTCTCTCTCTCTATATATATATATATATATATATATATATATATATATATATAACTTATATGTGTTTATGCTTGTGTGTGTAAATGAGTGCATAAATATACACGATTAATTTATTATTCTTAGCGATTTCGTAACTTTGGAACATTAAAAATACAATATTACAGCAAATATTATTTTGAATATACAAATTTGTAAAAAGAATACTCATATCATCTAAACAAAATAAAAACGAAACTAAAACAATAACATTTTGTTAAAAATAGCCGACTAAGCTATAAAAAGAAACTGCTAAGGTACATTTGAAACGGTACATATTTTATAATATTCGAACAATAACACACAGACATATGTGTACGTATGCATGTCTGCATGTAAGTATGTATGTATGTACGTATGCATGTCTGCATGTAAGTATGTATGTATGTAATTATGAATGTATGTATGTAAGTATGTATGTATGCAGCATGCATGTATGTATGTATTATATTTTTGCTGATAAATGTAGATCTGTACTTTACCCCACATGGTTGGTATAACTATTCTGCTGCTAAAGATGTTATGCACAACTACGAGGTAATATTATTCTACTCTGTAACTCACTTACACCTCAGCAAATCTTGACATCTCCAGACATGTAGTATACCACATAGCTAGTGACATTATTCTTCTGCTACTAGAGCTGTGATCATACACAATTACATGTTAATATTACTCTACTCTGCAACTCTCTTATACCTCAGCACATCTTGATATTTCCAGATATGTAGTAGGCCACATAGCTAGACACATTACTCTACTGCTACTAGAGCTGTAATCATACACAACTACACGGAAATATTGCTCTACGTTGCTACTCTCATATACCTCTGCTAATGTTGATATTGCCCGCCACGTGGTAGGCCACATAGCAAAATACATTACTCTACTGCTACTAGAGCTGTGATCATACACAACTACATGGTAATATTTCTCTACTCTGCTACTCTCATTTACCTCTGCTCATATTGATATTGCCCGCCACGTGGTAGGCCACATAGCAAAATACATTACTCTACTGCTACTAGAGCTGTGATCAGACACAACTACATGGTAATATTTCTCTACTCTGCTACTCTCATTTACCTGTGCTGATGTTGATATTGTCCGCCACGTGGTAGGCCACATGGCAAGATACATTAATCTACTGCTACTAGAGCTGTGATCATACACAACTGCATGGTAATATTTCTCTACTCTGCTAATCTCATATACCTCTGCTCAAATTGATATTGCCCGCCACGTGGTAGGCAACATAGCTAGACACATTTCTCTACTGCTACTAGAGCTGTGATCATACACAACTACATGGAAATATTGCTCTACGTTGCTACTCTCATATACCTCTGCTCATATTGATATTGCCCGCCACGTGGTAGGCCACATAGCAAAATACATTACTCTACTGCTACTAGAGCTGTGATCATACACAACTGCATGGTAATATTTCTCTACTATGCTACTCTCATATACCTCTGCTCAAATTGATATTTCCCGCCACGTGGTAGGCCACATAGCAAAATACATTACTCTACTGCTACTAGAGCTGTGATCATACACAACTACATGGTAATATTTCTCTACTCTGCTACTCTCATTTACCTCTGCTGATGTTGATATTGCCCGCCACGTGGTAGGCCACATGGCAAGATACATTACTCTACTGCTACTAGAGCTGTGATCATACACAACTACATGGTAATATTTCTCTACTCTGCTACTCTCATTTACCTCTGCTGATGTTGATATTGCCCGCCACGTGGTAGGCCATATAGCAAGATACATTACTCTACTGCTTATAGAGCTGTGATCATACACAACTGCATGGTAATATATCTCTACTCTGCTACTCTCATATACCTCTGCTGATGTTGATATTGCCCGCCACGTGGTAGGCCACATGGCAAGATACATTACTCTACTGCTACTAGAGCTGTGATCATACACAACTACATGGTAATATTTCTCTACTCTGCTACTCTCAT
>PNEQ01115061.1:0-10000 GCA_003012365.1 Medauroidea extradentata | reverse complement strand
GGATAAAACACTCGGTACAGTCGCTTGCAGAACACAAAGCGCGCCGCTGTCCGCAGACCCGTCGAAGGAACGCGGGGTCATTGTTTCCAAGTCGATGTATAGTTTCTCCGCTTTATTTTATGTTGCTTTAATCCATACACATGAAAAGTTGGTTTCGTCGATCGTCAGAGCCACTGGTTTATGGTGACAAGGATTTCTCACAAACTTGTTTCAAAGTCTTACGTGCACATCTACTACGTGAGATGTTTTTAACTCTTGGCGTCTTAAGGTTCTACTTGCAAATCGTGTACATATGGTATCGCAAATAAGGCGCCCGCCTGGTGGCCGTGTGTTAGTGTGAATGAGGCACGACTCCAAGGGCGATGTTGACCGGCTCATCTGGTGCGGTATCACCTCTACCGCAAGACACTGAAACCGCGTGCAGTGGTATCGTAGATCACTCGCCTGACTGACACTTTCAGTGGTGACCCCATCTTTTTATTGGTGGAAAGTTTTAAGTAAAGTCCAGTACACCTCTATATTGTAGTTTCACAAGAATCCCTTCAGTAATTGTTTGGATATAATAGATTGAAAAAGCCGTTTGCAGTCATGTTGAGGTGCTCGGGAATGGTCTTTCTAATTAACGTGATGTTTTAAAACTACTATTCCAAGGTCTTTTGAACTGTTTTTTTTTCTTTTCGTAAATCCACACATTACGAACACGTTTAGTAGTTTCTTAGATAAAAGCGTTCTGCTAGAACGCTGCAACGCTGCCTACAAGGCAGGTAGGCGGGTGCCTTAACTTATTCTGATCGACACAAATACAAAGATGGCACAGTCAAATGAGTAACGCCTCTACGCGAAGACACACTACCAGTTACAGTGATGCACAGCTGCAGATGTGTACGCAAGGAAATGAAACAACCTGCTGCAAAATTATTTTCACAAAAATCAGTGTCTGTATCAACCATATTTAGAGATGATAGCATACCGCGAAAATGTTTTGTGCCACATATCCTTGAAAATGCTGTAGCTGATTGGAACACATATGATTGGGTGACGTACGTAACTGTCTGCAGAACAATAACAGGCATCAAATATAAGTCAATAATCATCTTGTAAGCAGACCGTGCATTGACACCCAGCAAACAGTCAAGTTTCTCCGCGATAAACCAATAAACCATCATCTCTAATGATATTACATACAGTTTGGACTAATCTAACCGACAAACTTCTGGAGATTGTAAGGGGACCCCGAATCATATCTTACACATTTATCTAATGTCACATTCCCGTGCGGTAGAGCGTGCATAGTTTTGCGACGTTGTTGTAATACGGACTATAATCCAGACGTGATATGGGCGAATTTCACCGTTTATTGGCTGCTGGAGTTCATTAATACAAGTCCCGTGTCTGCATGTTACAGCAAGTTTCCTATTGGCCTGACTGCCGGTTAAGTAGGACAGTCTCCTTACGCTGATTGGCTGTAGGTGTATCCGCCATGTTGCTGGCCAGGGAAGCCTTTTATTGGTGTGTGATTTCGCTGTTCTACCAGTTTTTCACTCACTTAAGGGTATTCACGTGACAAAACCGCATAATTTTATATTTTCATGACACAGTGTCAGTTTTCTAGAAAGTAATACTGACAGCATTTTCCACTTGTTAAACTTTTTCAGCTCTAATTTTCTTCCCATAGCGGCATATAAAAGTCAAAATTTACAAGTTACGGGAACATGCTATTATCAAAAACCGACTTACTCGAATGATGTAATTTACACTGAAATTAGACAGTATGGGCCATATGCTAAACGATTTGAAAACACACAACAAAGTCCCTTTTCATTTAAAAAAATTGCCACAAATAAAGAAAATTATTGTTTATTTTTTAATTTCGAAAAATATATGACATGTGGTGTCTCAGTAACCGTATTCTGATTGGCGCAATCAAATAAAAAACGCCTATGCAGAAGACACGCTGCTAATAACCACGAAGTAGAGTTGCAGATGTGCGACGTAAGGTAATGAAACAAGCTGGACCAGAAATCTTTTGGCGAAAGTTCAGGATCCTTAAACATAGCTAGTGCTAAAAAATAATAAGTATATAAACAAAAACTATACAGGCCCCTGTCATTTCACTGTATATTTTCTGAATTGTGCGTCTCGTCTGTTCCGCGGTCTACCGCAATTTTCATCATCATTATTTTATTTTGTATTTGTACCAGATTTTTTTTCTTATTTTAGACACAAAATGTGACTAAAGTTGGCTCTTATGAAATTTTTTTATCTCTCATAGTTATCGCGTAATGGCTTGTTAAAGTCATATTTTGCATGTTTCCGTTTTAACGACTACACTAAAATTAACTGATATACCAAACTCAAAAAAAAAAAAAATCACATTGGATAAAGACATTGCAAGCTACAATTACATGCTCATAAAATTAAATAATAAACATTATTTGTATTTTAAAAAAATTATTGAAATTTTTAAATTTTTATTTTCAGTTTCAGCAATTTTTTAAAATTCAAGTAATTTTTATTCTTTAATTTTATGAGCATGTCATTGTAGCCTGCAATGTCTTAATCCGCTGTGATTTTTTTTAGTATGTAGTTTGGTATATCAGTTGGTTTTAGTGCAGTCGTTAAAACGGAAACATGCAAAAATATGACTTTAACAAGCCATTACGCGAAAACTGTGAGAAATAAAAAAATTTCACAAGAGCCAAATTTAGTCACATTTTGTGTCTAAAATAAGAAAAAAAAAATATCTGGTACAAATAAAAAATAAAAATATGGTGATAAATTGCGGTATCCGCGCCCTTAAGTGTCGTTGCACAAGCATCAGCATATATGGTTTGATTACTGTCGTCGATTGGACGTTACTTAAACAGCAAAGTGCGGTCACGTGGAAGTTGATTAGAGAAAACCTTTCGTATAATATGCGCAAAATGACTATTTAACAACACAGACACTGAATCCTTACATATACCGTCATTTTATATCATTACTAGAGCCTGGAAAAATTCGCGGATTCAATGACCTGAATGTTAGAATGAACTGTTCTGTGCATACTCAAGCCCCGACCATTCGTCCGTTAGCTGCTACTCAGTGGAACAACGTAGAATGAACGAATAAACGGGACTTGAATGTGCATAGGACAATGGATTCTAGCATGCAGGTAATTGAATCCGCGTTATTTTCCGGGTCCTAATAATTACTAGAGATGGTGGATAATCGCGAGAACGTTTTCTGCCAGCATATTCTGTAAATCAGTGTATCGTACTGCGTCATGTATTATTGGCCGGAGGTTGTGAAGCACGGTCTAGTTTTTTACAGACGAATCACAGACGTCCAGTAGTAGAGCACCAGAGTTGTCATTGGCCCAGTCAAATAGTGACTCACTTTAATAAAAGTGTCGGAAATGAATACATTACATTGAAGCCTAACAAACAGTTAACTTTTCCCGCGATAAATCACCTTCACTAAGCATTACTCTGTGCTCACCAAAGCGACAAGTATAGTGACTAAATAAGAATTTACCTATGTGCCTGTGCATTCCGAGGCCTCAATAATGAGAAATAAGTAAATATCGTATGAGGAGGGTACCTAAGGATCTGTGTAGGGCATCCCGAATGAAAACTTAAAACTGCGGTCGCCCGTAGGCGTCTGCTTGTCTCGTACGAAGACGTGAAATGAAGCCGTTCACTGGGGGGCTTATGCTCGAGTCTTCAGTCCCATGCGAGTTGGAAGCCGAGAGGTTTTTTTTGTCAGGACAAAGAGATTGTTTTATCGTTCGGTTTCTCGGTGTTTTACGTTACAAGCGAAAAATAAAAGTTTCTCCATGTCTTAAAAATACTACTCGGCTTCCAACTCGCATGCGACCACGGCCGTAGAAGAACCACCGGCGGTCGCCTCAAACACCGTCCACTTCCCTCCCACTAAGATAAACAATTTATCAAAACGTATTTTTTTATCAATGTATGAAATACTTCCTTCGCTCACAATTTAAAATCATGGCTCCAGAAAGCTTTATCTACTTTGTATTGTTAACAGTGGAGAAAAGTGGGCGGAGTTTGAGTCCGACCGCCCGGATTACAGCGCCCAAAAGTACAACATTCTCGGTAACTTGACGAACTACAGCCAAACATCAAGGGGGTCAAACAAAATACATTGGTAGATAGGCGAGTGTCCAGACCTGTTATTCTACGGCCGTGCATGCGACTGAAAACTCGAGCAGAAGCCCTCAGTCCAGGGCCGATTGCAGTCACATAGAGTAAAATCTAAGTCCTCTCTGAGCGAAACGTGAGAAATTTTCATTGCAGAGACGGAAAGTGAGTGAAATGTAAGGTAAAACTGCAAATCAATCATGGTGGCCGTAAATAGAAGTTACAATGCCACGTTGGGGAGAATAATATTCTTATTTTGAATTTATTGCTAGTATTTTAGAGGACGAATATTACAGTGGTGTAACGGAAAGACACTAGTATCTACTGCATAATTTACATTCGCTGTAAATGTTTCCATGAAAGTGGTGTGTTTTTTTAATGTCACCTTTGTTTCCAAACAAAATTGTTACAATACAATTTTATAAACAAAATTAATGACGTACATGTTCTACTTTTATTTTGCAACTTTACACTATGCGAAACACTAAATATAAATTATCAAATCACCGTCACGAAAGTTTTGTGAATTATAAAGAGAAAATAAAAAAGTTAACTACATTCGCAAGACGATGCATGAAGAGAAATATTTTTTCTCGTGAACTGAGATATCTCAGTTTCCTGACTGTGCAATGTAAACGAATAATTATCAGATTTTACTCAAGTGCTCTTTAGTTTCACTTTTACTTCAGGATTTTCCTCACATGACTATGCAATTGACCCGAATACCGCGTTCACGCTACATACAGAACCACCAACTGCACTTAAACATGATCAGATTTATTGAGAGGTTACACGAGGTGCGAACGAGATCAGATCGCAGTCTCTTCTTGTTCTAAGAAAATTAGTTTCCTATGCAGTTTCGAGCGACGTATCTTCTGTACTAATACTTTTTAAAGTAAATAAACTTCTAGGTTTAACGTGTTCAAATTCTTTCAATACGCACAGCTTTATTATAGGTAGATGAAGTATGGTAATAAAAAGTCTCGAATGATGAGTATAGATGTCATAATAGTTAAGTTTTTTGAGGTTAGAAAGTTCTTTGGTGTTATTCGGTTTAGGTGTGTAATCTCGCAAACATGTTTGGTTTTCAAACGTGATCAAACATGGCTGCGGAAAGTGTTTAAGACCTCACTCTAAAATATAGTTAGTAAATTTGCTACACGTGTTTATAGGAGCGCCAAGAAAGTAGGTATGGTAGAATAGTTTCCCAGACATCCATGGTAGCACTCCTAAAATTTTTATAAAACAGTCAAATGTATACTGAAGTTACCAAACTTGTATTGTAACAACTGTAAAAGGTTGCATATTTACAAGGCATGAGTATGGTAACTGTCCCATACTGCGTCTGGGATAAGAACTTCCTAAACATTTGAGGATGTTTTTTTACAGTGAATGCGCCGTGACCTTAAGATGGCCGCCTTCCCAGGCCGCCGAGTGGTTTGCAGATCTTCGGCTGTTAGCAAGATATTAAAACAGCTTATAGCCGATGAGTGATGTCTGCTTAGAAATAACATTCAACAAATGTTACATGTGTGTGTGTGCCCATTTCAAGTTGTACTAAGGCTACAACTCATTGAAGCATATTTCCTAGAGGGCAAAAATTGCGAAAATGTGAGTTTTTCGGTATTTTTAAAGTATGTAATCTTGGGGCTGATTATTTTAAAAGGTATATGCGTGTACAATATACCTTTATCTTTAATATTACACAATTAAATGATAGGATCACCACTGAATATCTCGTAGAGGCGGGTTGTCAGCGAGAAAACTGCACGCAAGCTCAGCGACTTGGGCCTAGAGTGATCTGCACTTCAGGTCTCGAACGCTATATATATATATATATATATATATATATATATATATATATATATATATATATATATATATATACACACACACACACACACACATAGCCGAAGCTACGGGGTGGTCCGGGTATGCACAGGACCACCCATTAGGTATGACAGGTGTCAACACAAATCTTACTACCAACTCCTTTAAAAGTGGCGGAGAATTCCTCAAACCTTCTTTTCACAAGCACGTGAACAATGGGAACACACTAATATATCTACAGGTAACCCTCGCAAACATGCATACACAGACGCACATACAGAGCGAGTAAGAAATGGAAATATCCAAAGCATAAAACTACCAGTGTTATATTCACTGCCCCGATACCAAATACTGCTTAAATATCGCAAATTTCACTTTGAAATTCAAAATTTTCCCGGGGGAGGACCCCCGGAACCCAACCTTTTCTGTGGAGATCAGTAAGGGCTAGGACCAGCCATTAGCTAATCTCTATATTCGCCTATAAGTCGGTCACAATAAACAATGGAGTCCAAAGGTTGGAGACATCAGTTTGTAATGAGGACACTAGTGGGCGGTAGTAAGGCTATGGCAATAAGAGCGATGTTGTATGTATATGTAATGAGATTTTCGTTTTACTTACAAGTCTAGTGAGACTATAATCAGACTCGTACCCTTCGTACCGACTGCTAAAGAATTTTTTCTTGGTGATTTCAACGCTCGGATAGAAGTCGTCATTAGTGATTTCAACGCGCGGATAGAAGTCGTCATTAGTGATTTCAATGCATGATTAAGGAAGAAGTTCCATAGTTTGATTACGTCTATTAGAGGTGTTCTGGAAGCTAGGAATTAGATTTGTGCTTCACTTTCTTGTCATATTGTGAGTCATGTACATCCTCTGGATGTATTGTGTGAAGAACTTGAAACTGACAGTTGGGATGGCCACACTGTATAAGTGTCTTATCACATCTGTATAGAAATACAACTGACGTAATTATGAAGACATTTTATTGCTAGAAGCAGTGCTGTAGTCGGGGGTATACGCCGTATACCGTCTCGTTGATTCAGCTCAGTACAGTATACCTTCTGCTTTCCATTTTTTGGCGACCTGGTACCAGAAAATGGCCGTACCTTGCCCGTGAGTATACCCTGTACGAATTTTACCTTTTGGCACTACAGCACTGGCCTAATACAGAACTTCATAAGAGAAATTCTAAAGGGGTAAACGGACACGAGTTGAGTATCTTGCGCATAGACCCAGCCCTACAGCCCGCGGCCGATCACGGTCATTGTAGTCTAATAGCATGCAAATTACATCTGTAATGTTGTCATTATTGCATGTTTCAAAAGCCTAAAAAGTGGACTACAGAGCCAGGTTGTATTTTAATGCTTTTCCTTCTAAGCGCCACGCCGTAAAAAATTTAATTTTTAGACATTTTCACTACGTTTTGTCTCTAATGACGCACAACGTGACTAAAGTAAGAAGGGGCACCTACAAATAATATATATATATATATTTTTTTTTTTTTTACCTTTTCTGAAACGAATCTTTGTTCTTAGGACAGTTGTTTACGGACATATGCGTACACGCGCAAACATTGATTTCACAGAAAACGTAACTGTACTGCCTAAGACTGCTCTCAAAGATTGGTCCCAATCAGTTACCAATGAAACTACTACATTCTGCCATTGGTCGTGCAATAAAGTGTGACGGCATATCGTTTGTTAAGGGAGGAGTTCACTCGAGATGTTAATTGTTTGAAATGTTTTACATTTGTACGAGATATGGTTTGTTATGTAGGTATATACACAGTGACTACTTTTTACTGCCATACAATTTTTTTTAGCTTTCATAGTTTTTGTATAATGGCATGTCAAAGTTCAAATTTGCATAACACGGTTTTATGCTAGAAAGGATAACCAACTGACATACCTAAATTAAATAACTCACACTGAAGAAATACAGTGTCACGTGTTACAACAATATGTATAAAAACCACACTGAAATTATATTTGGTATTTTTTAAAAATAAATTAAGAAAGTTTTCAATTTTTAAATTTAAATTCAGTAAAATATACACACAGACACACACACTCACATATATACATGATGAAGTGCTCATTCATTCATCAATGCACAGCCCAAACCACTACACCTATAGACATGAGAATTTGAGGTTGGCTTCCCCTTATGTCGTAGGCATCCACTTAGAAGGGATTTTCCGAAATTGGAAAATTAAGGACAAATAAAGGGGTGAAATGTATTTTCCATGAATCCTCGACAGCGTTTAAACCCGTTGAGATATCGAGAAGAGTTTTCTGTGACATTTTACATGCACAGTGTGGCAACAGAATACTGTTATTAGTCCCCTCTTGCACTCCACAGATATCTTACTCATATTACTACTACTATTCTGACCTGTGTATTATGGGTGCAGATTAAAATCTCGACCAGTCCAAACACGATTCTACGTTTACTTGATGTAACATACATAAAATAATACCTGGATCTGGAGCATAACAGGGGATTTATCCGTGCAGTGTTGCCATATTACGCACATCAAATGTACAACTTTTTTCCATTTATCTTTTTGTCTCCAGTTCAGCCAAGGATTCACGTGGTATGATAAGTATGTGTTTGTTTCGCACAGTCTGTACACCTGTGTCAATTACACAAACCATATGAAAATTACGTATTATACAAAATTACGATACCTTATTCGAACATTATAAAACAAAGAAGTGCATAACATTGTTGGGTATTTCTTTGCGGATCGGAAACTGTGCCATACATGGAAAACAAAAATTAATGCCTGAAGTTTTCACATTACAATTAATACTCTTTACTAGTAAATTATATTTGTTGGTGTCTACAGAATCAGAACTATTTTAAACAAAAAACACATTAGTTTTTCTTTCTCGAATAAAGTGTAATGTACAAAACAACAAGATGGCTTTCTGGTAAACGTGTACTGTAAAATTCATTTTGTGGAATAAAACACAACATTTGGATATTTGCGTTTTAAAAGTTTCAGTGAAGTTTCTACCTATCCCTTTTCGTGTGATCGGTTTCTATCCAAACCCACTTTTTTTTTTTTTGCATATCGTCATTTAAAAATGCTCCTAAGTCCTGTGTTTTGCACCTAAGATACACAGCATACAGCATAGGTAATAGTGCGTTCATGTGTTTATTTTGTTGTGTTCCTTGAATTGTTGATGGTGCACATTCAACGTTACCTACATGTTTCTAACTCACGATACTATTGTTTTGAGGTACTCTATCGCTGTAGCTTCATATGTGATTTAAAAGAAAACTATGAGTCCTAGACTATTGCAAAAAGAGGACCTTTTTTGTTAGACAGGTAACATTACTCAATAAACCATCTTCAGATGTTCGAAAATCCGGACGGTAAAAAAGTTATACGCAATTAGAGGGTAGCCACCCCTGCTATTTTCATAAGGGCGGAAGGTTTCAACCAGCATTTTCTGTTGGTTTGCAGATCCCAATAGCATTAAGCAATGCTGAAAATATTGTATTTTTATGTCAATCAGTTTCCGATATTGTGAGAAAATACTGTTTTAAAATTCGATGTTCAGAGACCCATTACTCCCTTAACATTGCGTTTAGGTGAAAAGTGCAAAATATGTTTTCGTCATAGTTTTTCGTGAGGAACACGTATGCGGAGTTTGTCCCCCTATTTAAGAAACATCCTATATATATATATATATATATATATATATATATATATATATATATATATATACACAGGATGAGGATGCTAACTGTTTAAAGCTCCCCGCAGTGACACTGGAGACTCCGAGACAAGTGATTCGACATAGGACATGTAGGGTTCAAACGGACGGGAAAGGCCCGAAAATTCGCCTTCAAGTTTCCATGACGTCACATCCGGTGTGTCCGCATCAGGCGCGTACGAACGAGTATTCAAAGGAGTTCCTTCGATCCAACCTGTCTCTGTGGCTCAGTGTCTGCGTCAGAACCTTGTAAACTTGCGGTCCGAGGTTCGTGTCCCAGTGTCGACAATTTGTTGTCA
>PNEQ01115057.1:0-14880 GCA_003012365.1 Medauroidea extradentata | reverse complement strand
AGGAAATAATGCACAAGGTTTGTTGTGTTTCGCTGCCAGAAACGTGCTGTACAAGTGCTTTCGTTTTCTGGTGTTAACGAACACATGTTTGATGTTAGCAACAGCTCTGTTCAGCTCTTGAAGCTCCCTAGCCCAAATGTTGCCAATAACGTTCAGCTTGTGGGCCCAACACTGAACATGAATGAGACTGTCACCAAAATTGACTTGTAGAGTGCTTGCACATTTGGTCATGTATGCCGCAGAATCTGTCACTAAACTGTTGACATTTTCATACTTGACCTCATAAACTTTCAGAGATTCTAAAATGGCTCTGACACAGTTTGTTGCATCTGCTGCTTCTAAAAAATGTACTCCTGATACAAATATGTCTGGTTTTCTTTCATCAGTTAAAACCCAGAATAAAACTACAAACACACACCTCCCTACACTGTCAGTAGTTTCATCACAAAAAATTTCAATGTTTTTACTTTCAATGGCTACTTTGACAGATTCTCTGCGAGAATTCATATCACCAACATGTTTTTCCCTAAGTGTCCTCGCATGTGGAAGTTCCCCAGCACCTGGACAGTAACAAACGTATGTCGTTCATGTAAATAAATAATATCATTGGATAAAACCTTAGCAAATACTGCTCATAATGAAAATGAGATATCAGGCTTCTTAGTCTTTATTCCAATAGATTTATTAACATTTTTTGCAGAAATTTATTTTAAAACTAGTTATTTTAAGGCCTGGTGCTAATATAAACCTGGCACTGACTTTGTGCTTGACAAAAGTTATACTGTGCTGTGTTTTAGACTATTCCTGGTGGCAAGGAGAGGTTTTTTTTAGGTTAGGCCAATTTTTTTTTGTGAAATGACAAACTAGAGAAAAATGTGCAGGTTTAATATTAAGTTTTTGTTTACTTGGTTACGAGTACAACTGAGTGTTTCACATTTCATTATAGGTAACACGAGGGTCCATCGGGCCGGTGTTAAAAACGGCGGGTAAATTGAATTGAACTATTTGATTCCAAAACAATTTGTCAATGTTGACATAATAAAAATAAGCTTTTGAGGTTACGTTAGGAATCGAATAGTTCAATTGATAGTACAAGTTTACAATTCTATTCCAATATAAAGACATTAACTTGTTTAATTATCCCAAAACAGCTTTATGTAGTACAATAGCATAAATAAACATTCTTAAATCCTAACCAACCAACCTTCAATATATTTATTCATCCATTTGCGAATGTTTGGATCGTCTACCTCCTCCAACGGTATGTTCGCTTTTACAAATGCTGCCGTTGTATCCCTAATAAATTCAACGCTACGTTCTTTTTTACTTGCTGCGGCACGAAAAGACGTCACAAGGGATGCTTGTCGCTTGGCTGCATTTTCACCTTGTTGCTCTACCAGCCGTTTGTGTTTGTCATTGTTTACGTGTTTGTTGCATGCGTCTTTTCGTTCCCAACTGATTGACACGTTACAATGTCGGCAAAAAACTTTTTGTTCATCACTCGCGTACAGTCCGTGATCAGAAAACTCTAACACTCGCTGTTTAGCAGAAACGTGTGGTTTAGGCATTGTATTTACAACCTTGCAAATAACACAAATTCTTCAAAGCTGTGTTACATCGTCGTATCGCTGGCTTAATCGTAAACAATATCAATTGTTTCATTTTTTTTTTGTTGCGACTCTCGATAGTCGAAATAATCTCTCAACGTTCGTTGATCGATTTCTCGATACGCGTTAATCGATTATCGAAGTTTGACTCGTCCGTGTAGCGGTATTTTCCGTGTTTACTAACAAATTCGCAGTATTTTCCCATAAAGTAATAATTCACTTTATATATTTCAAAACGCCTAAATTCGCGCAAAAATTCGTTTTATCGCAAATGCGATAGATGCATGTCTCTACTTATAGCATCCCTAAAAACACTTTTCATAAATAAACTTGGCTGGTACACTATGTGTAACAATTCTTAATATTTACACAAAAAAATTTTGTCGCGATTATACAACCTTGTTCATTTTATTGATATTTTTTTGGTCAGGGAAATAAGAGCAGCTGACCTGGAAAAGTCAGGGATTTTTTTACAGGTTTTGCTAGCCACCCTGTATATTACTGCCATACCCAGAGGTTTGGGAGAAAGTTATCTCACGTCTTTGTGACTGAGTTTGCTAGCCGGACAAACCATTAATGTAGTGAGCTACCAAAATTTGACGTAACTACAGGAACTTCAGAACCCATTTATATTTATATGATATTGGAATATGTGTGTACCCCTAGTGTGAGAGATTCTTGCTGTTTTATTTCTGACTTATTTGAAACGCATCACAAAATTAATAAATTTGATTTGCATGGTAATAAACCTAAGTATTTCAAAACTTGCAGTAATGGTAATTTCATTTGCAATTTACAAGTCAATATACTAGTGGTATCAAACTATCTGTTATTATCTCCTATTTTCTCATTTTTATATCTCTTCTAATACTTCCAAACACGCACTAGACTATCAATATCCTCCAGCAAGTTGATTCCACTGCACACCTCTGTATACAGTACACAGTCATCTGCAAACAGTCTTATTTTACCTGCGATTATGTGTCCGTCATTCACCATTATAGTGAATAACAAAGGCCCCCAACTCACTTCCCTGCGGTATTCCTGATGTAACCTCTCCTTCCTTCGAAATTGCCTACCCCACTTCTACTCTCTGACTTCGTCACCTGAGAAAGTCCTCAATCCAGTCAACCACCCACTTATCATCCAGCAGTCTTTTTACTTTGCTCATCAATATTCCATGAGGAATCTTGTCAAAGGTGTCAACCTGCTTCCCCTTATCAACTGCCTGAACCAGATCCTCCAACAAACCTGCCAACTTAGTCTCACATGAATATCCCTTTCTAAATCCGTGTTGGAATTCTTGTATCCATTTGCTGTTGTTCATAAAATTTACCACATACTGTACAATCTGTCTCCATAACCTTCCCTGTATTCGATGTGCAACTCACTGGCCTGTAACTACCTGGCTTCCCTCTATTCCCACTCTACTTATGCACTGGCACCACTAACTCCTACTTCCATCCTTGCGGTAACCTACCCTCCTCCAGTGACCTACCAAACAACACCTCCATACATCTAACCTACAGCTTCCCTCCAAACTTGAGTGCACCATTTCTTATACCATCTGGCCCCACTGCCTTATTGCTCCTCAATTTCTTAATCACTCTTTCTTTATCACTGTCCTTTACACAAAACATGTTATTAATCCCTTTGACTCCTATGGATGATCTATTCCAGGTGTCCTTTGTAACATACACCGACGTGTATTGTGCCTGCAACAGTTAAGCCTTTTCCCTGTCATCTGCGACAGTCCTTCTGTCCGCTCCTCTCAAAGTTGGTATCCTTTCCCCTCTGTCTTTCACCTTTCTAAGATACCAGAATAATTTTCTCCATTCCTTGCCCTTCCCTTCCTCCATCATATTCTCTAAATACCTATTTCTTGCCTGCTTGATCTTACTTTCCAACTCCCTTCCTGTTTCATGGATTCCCGGGTCCCTTGTATTCCATTTTGTCTCCATCTATCATGTAGCTACTTGCTTTTCCTCTTCAACTTTACAATCTCCTTCCCATAGTATGGTTGATCTCCCCTCGCCCTATAACATTTTTGTGGGACAAATTTCTCCAGCATGTAATGTATTATTATTTTAAATCCTATCCATAATACGCTCCCTTACAGTTGCTGTGTCATGATCACTAATTCCCTCCAGGACCACCACATTAACTAATGCATTTCCTTGTCTGACCAATACAACATCCAGCACAGACCCTTCGCCATTCTCACTCCTTGTTTGAGTATCCACCACCTGCACTAATCCTCAATTAATAGCGAAGCCATTCTCTGCATCTTAGTGCCCATCCCCTCTGCTCCTTTCTTCCATTGAACACCTGGCATATTCAGATCACCTGCTACAACAACCCACTGCCTATCCCTCATTTTTTATCTTTTTGTTCCTTGTTTTATTTGACCCGATTCCATTTTTTTGAATTTGATGTGGTGTATGTATCCATATGACCAAAGCATATTCTGCTTACTTATGTTTTTCTATTCCTTTTAATTTTCTTTGGCAGTCATTTACTTCGCAATGGAGTATGTCCAAGAAACTAAAGCCAGTCACTCAATATCTGGTTCATTTGCTTGGTACCTCGTAAGTTACTCTGGGTTTAGCCTATCTACAGGATATTTTGTTGGATCCCATGGATAAGTTCCTGTGGATTTAAACCTAGAAATTACATGGTTAGGCAGCACTCATTTCTTTGTATTTTAGTGAGCACAGAACATTGACAAACCGCTTTTAGTGATATTCCTTTGAATGGTATCTTGGAAGTGCTTTACAGCATTGCTCCACTTTTGTTTGAATGGACCAATGCAGCACCTATTGAGGGGCTGAAGCAAATCAGTTGTATGTGGTGGTAATTTTACCAATGTTGTCATTGTCACTAGCAAACTTTATTGTATTCACTTCCACGTGTGATGAATGGCAGTCTAGGATTAATAGGTTTGGTCACACTTAACAGCTTCTGAAAATTGTCTATTATAGTTATTGAAAACACTTGCTGTTATGAGTCCACTTTCAGTTTTGGCATAGTAATTACCCGGCACATATTTCTTACCCTTCCACGATGTCCACAAGTTTGCTGATGAAAATATAAACATTGGAGGTAAGACTTGTCCAGCTGCAGAAACACTCGTCAACACACTTGTGTTTTCTCTACTTCGAACTTAGAATATTTTTGTGCACTTTCTGACCTTTTGCTACATCAAAATTTTTTCTTTGCTGGTCATGACTGAAACTTGTTTTGTTAATTTCTGTATATGCTCTAGTTTGTTCTGAAGATTAGCTTTAACAATGTTTTCTTTGACAAGATTAAAAAAGGGTAAATAATGTATGGATCACTTGTTGCCTTCCGTCGGTTTGCATCGAGACTCAAGTTTTTTTCAAATTTAATCCATTTCGCCTACAAAAGTTTTCAAACCAGTCATTCCCGGGAATATCATTCTTGAAAGGAACCTTTATTTCATTCTCTTAGACAAAGTCTGAAACAATTTTTAGGACATCAGTTTTTGTTGAAGCAAAGCCCCATTATGCCACAATTTTCAAAATGTTCACATAATTCTCTTTCATGTGCCAGTGTTAGAGCAGTTTTTCTTCCACGACATCCTGTGTTTTTCTCAAGGATTCTTCTAAATAAAAGAGACTTGTTGATCTTGTAAAATTTAGCTGCTTCTCGTAATTTTTTGGTTCCATTTTTTATATTTCAATAGCTTTCAAAAGATCTTGTTCTGTATATGGCTTGTCCTTTTGGTAATTTCTAACCATGTTGTGTTTCACCTGTGTAGAAAAATAATAATTAGACTGGAAGGTTGAAGTTTAGGAAAATTTCAGTAAGTTAGGTAGTTTTGTAGGTTACAAATTAGTGATGGCCCGCTACTGGAAAAACCAGATACTAGACATCTGCGAGCAGGAGTTTTTTTAGTCGAGTCGAGTCCGTTATAAAAAGCTCGTGACGTCGAGTCGAGCGAGTTGTCTATAAAATTTTTACAGTGCAAGTGCTGTCAAAATATTGTATTCTTGCAATTATGTTAAAAATACTTGTCAGTTTTGCTGTCTGTTTTCTGCTGTTATTAAGTATCGATAAGTCAAACTTCTTTATCTTTCAGCTGAATACTAATGCTTAAAATGGTAATCACTGGGGCCAATATCACTTCCAAACAAATTCTGTTAAGTTAATACAAGCAAATTGAAAAAGCTGCAAGTTATGATGGTTGTATGGATTTAATAATACAAAACTCATGTAACAAACATAATTCACATTATAATTAGTTACCTTCAACTAGAAAAATGTGCTTAAAATAAAAATATTATTAGTTATTACAATAACAAAATTTAAAAATGTAAACTAATTCAGATGTTACATTAATGTAAGGTTGCATACAATAATAATATTAAAACTCATTGCATTTTAAAAGTCTTTCATGCAGGAAAATAAGTTGCTCAGCATGCTCAGGTAAAAGATTTTCCCGCTTCGAGGATATTGTGTTTCCAGCAGAGGAAAACATTTCACTTGCCACTTGTGTGGCAGGAATTCCAAGGTACTTCTTTGCAACTGGTGCAAGTAACCAGAACTTGGACGTGTTGGCTCGCCACCATTCCATTGGATTTTCTGAGCGAGGTATGGTGGCTTCGCTAAAAAATTTCCTTAATTGGTTGTCTATCTGATCACTTTGTGTACCTGTAAAAATGAGTGATATAAGTGTTATAGAGCAATTACAAGAAGGACAAATGCTACATAATTTGAAAAATTATTAAAAATATAATACATACCTTTTGCTACAGATTGATGTTCGTTGATTTCATCGAATGAGACCCAAATACTTTCTCTGTCCTTACTACTACCAGCTACAATGTGCTTGATTTCCTGGCTTTGTTTAGGGGAAATATCACAACTCCTATTTTCCAGCACTTCTTTACTTAGTTCATGAACTCCCAGGTCTTTCTCATGTTTATCAAGAAGAACTGCTTTAAACCTAGGATCAAGTAACATAGCATTTTTATAAATTTTGTTATTTTTGTGCTCCGGAAACCTTGACATAACACACTGCAACAGATTTCTTGCATATGTAACTGCTGAACCAGTTTCACTTGCATCGATGTGCCTCTTCAGAAGGGTTTCAATCCCGTATAGGATTGGGATCACCATGTATAATGTTGGGCGCTTGTCGAAACACATCTCGAGTTGCTTGGTTGATTGGATGAAGAACTTGTACCACGCCTTCTGCCATCTTCCAATCCTTAGCTGACAACCCATCTCTGCCAATTTCAACAAGATCAGCCATTACTGGTTGCTTCTGCTCAACCAATCGAGATAACATCCTCCTGAACTCACTGTTCCATCGTGTGTCAACCATCTGGATAAGTTCATGCTCTGGGAAGCCACCCTGCTTTTGTTTGGCATGCAGCCTTTCCCTGGCAACATTTCTGTGACTGTAATAGGTAACAATGCTCCGAGCAGTAGCAAGCAAATTGATCACACCTAAGCCTTTCTTCACATCACTGATAAGTTGAAGGGGATGTGCGAAACAAGGTATGTGCTCATAGTTAGAAAACGAAATAGCATTTACCATGTGTCGTGCATTATCTGAAACAACAAAAATTGGAACAGTGATCTTGTCAAGTCCCCACAATTGGACGAGTCCTGTTAATTTGTGATGAATGGCTTCTCCTTTGTGGTTTTCAGGGAAGTGTGCAATATTCAACACATGCTTCTTGATTTCAAAGTCATTTGCTGTGTAATGGCATGTTACAGACATGTATCCTTCTCCAGCACGAGAGGTACACATGTCAGTTGTAAGGGTCAGGGAATATATGCAACTCTCAGTATTGGTAACCAACTCATTTTTTAGGGCTTTTACTTGTTCATTGAACAGTTGCCGGAATTACACGTATTGAAAACGTGGTTGCTGAAGGTAAGTTGTAACGAGGCTCTAATATTGCACAAAGTTGTTTAAAGCCTTGATCTTCAACAACTGTAAAGGGTTGGAAGTCTGTGGCCAGCATTTTACCTACACACAGAGTTATTTCTTTGGCTCGTGGATGATCTGGAGCAAACTTGACCGACTTTTCGAAAGACTCCCCTAGAGTGGTTTGTTTTAATGCACACAACTTCCTTTTCTTTGCTTGGTTTGCAGGGCATGGTTGCTCATCTCTCAGTTTTTGGTACTGTTTTAACTCATTGGGGTGATTTCCAAAATGACGAATTAAACTTGTGATAGAGTCTTCAGAGATTTTAAGCAAGTTTTACAAATAGCAGTCGAACTGTCTTGCCTGTAAAAAAAATTCCCAACTTTAGATTTGTTAACAGAGGATAATGAATCCATTACAAAACTTTAAGCACAAAATTTTCACTGCACAATGTATTCTTATTCACACAGTCCCGCTGAATAAAACTGTCTGTTGGTGTTATGAAAAGACAGATAAATTGCACGCCTATAACTATAACAAAGCTATTTCACAATAACAGTTACAAAGTCGTTCAGTCCTTAACTTCTTGTAAATATGATCTCGAAATAACAGGAATTATATGTCATATGCATTGTGGTCCAAAATATGGTAGTGTTTGCTATTCAAAAACTAATGAAATTAAAATTACGTTTTGGTACGGCTTTAGAATGTTCATAAACTTGAGACGTATTATCGTAGCATAGAAATCGTGATCGATTATTTGCTCAACAACAAGCTATATCGATTTGGTAATTCAGTAATATCCCAGCAAGGTAAATAAAGAAGCGAAGTTAAAACTGCGATATATCGATAGAGCGGCAGAAAGCAGACAAGACAACTGAGTTGTTTCGACTCCATTATTCGTGTTACTGCCATGAGAAAGTCGGCGGTGGTTTTGTTACCTAACCAAATAAATGACACGTTTCGGTGTTTGGAACAAGAAAAGGATAAAAAAAACCTGCGTTAGTGTGTCTGATTTGCCCTTATTAGCCCTTTGAGGTTATTTGGCCTTTGGATTTCGGGATATTGAAGAAAAGAGCCTATAAAATTGTTTTCGTTTTCCTTTACTCTCGTGTTTGTACACGAATGTGGTTTGTATTAGCATATACTACAAATCTTTTTTATGAATTCATTTAACATCTTCTGACAGAATGTGCAGTGTTGCGGTATTTTTAGGATCAATCTAGCACGTGTGTCGGCGAGTAGGCCTATTTATTTATATTTACGGTGCTGGCGGAATTGAGGTTATGACTTGCAGTTGGACAATATCAAAGTAAGTAAAAAAATCCTTGAAAATATTTTAATACATAGCTGGCTTAAATCAATTAAATTTAATGTTGGGTAACTTAAACGTAAATTTATTTTTTTTTTTAATGTCGAGTTTTTTCCGAGTTTTTGAGCCATCGAGCTTGAGTTCGAGTATTGAAAAAAAAACTCGACTCAGCTCGAATTTCGAGTACTCGCAGGTGTCTACCCGATACCGATGCTGGTTCCGATATGCAAGATTTTACCGATCTGATACCTGAAAACCGATATTTTAAATATCTGTAGGAAATCTTGTTTTCTGTTTGAAAAGATAAACAATTTGAGTCAAAAAGTAATAAAAATCTTACTGTTATTCATTTAGATTATAATAACAATAGTGAAACGCTGCTTTAAAGAACTAATAAAATACAAAACTAGACACTAAAATGGTATAATAAAATACAAGCTTGAAAATGTGTTGATAATATCAACTTCATATGTGTGGTCAGTCATTACACTTTGAAAATGCCATAGTCAACCTCCATAGCTTCTACTTCAAAAGATACGCAATAATTTGTGTTAAAAAGAAGTTAATTAGGAATTTTTACGTAGTGGTTTAAGTTTAAGAAATAAGACTTACGTTCTGATGTAAAAATGTCAGTAACTGAACATGTTGTGGTGAGGGACGGTTCCTTTTTTTTTGTGCAAATTCCGTTAGAGGTGCTAAATAACCTCTCTGAAGCTACGGAAACGGGAGGAACGGCCAGTTTATTTTGGGCAAGCAGTTTTAGGTTTGAAAAAATATAATATTTCTTTCTAAAAGAGCAAAGGGTCATCCAACAGTGGAATAGTAGGCTCTGTTAAGTACTGAGTCAATTCATTTGGTGCATCAGTTGTAGTTTGAGATGCATCTGACATTTGAATCATTTCTGCACATATCTGTTGCAGTGCTGACACTTCAGTTTGAGGCTGAGGAGTAGGCACTATTACTAATGGCGCACCCGTTGCGCCCCGAAAACTGAAAATATGCAATAGTCACGTGATTGCCCCCAACAAGTGTGTATTGTTTACGCTCCAACAACTGGAACACGCCACACTTACAGTGCAAAACATTTGTGGTAACAAATAACTTGAAACGCGAAATTCTTTAACCATAGGTACTCCAAAACAGCCCAAATTTAACCCTACGGAATTTGAGAGGTTACTTTACTACACATTTTCTTCTTGATCTATCGGTAAATAAATGTGCAGACAACTCGATCCTACTAACCTAACTATAATTTTAATAACGAACAAATATATTAAAATTATCACTGTATGTTTGCATCATATAAACTTCTTTGCATCACATAAACTTCTTTGCATTTTTTAAGTTCCGAACAGTCATATAATTGCGTAATTTCCCCCACAGAAAACATTTTCTTTTGTTTACACAATCACAGATCGCAGCCATAATTGCACTCATTTGTTGCATCGTCTCTCGAGACGGTGCGGCAAAAACTGCTCCCGGTGCGCACCCTTCGAATGCAACTCTCAATTGGAATACGAAAATCTGAATGCTCTCAACGGGAGTTATGGTAATTGGAACACGCGGCACCCGTCGGGTGTGAACCGGGATCTTCGGGTGCAGTAATTGGAATACGCCATAAATGTTCAAAAACGTAGCCATAAAACAACTTTTTCCTGCACCAGCATTTGTAAGGATTGCCAACCTCAGAGAAACATAAACGTAGTTCACTAAGAGGAATACAGGGTGCGTTCCGTGAGCACAGCTCTGCTGTTGTGCTTTACGCTAAATGCCATTCGGCAGCTTATATTCATAGAATACAGCAGGAGCACTGGAGTAGCAGAGCAGTCTCAGCGAATCCTTGACCACCCTATCTACAAGTGTATATTCTGTGACTTTTTTTTTTTTGCATTTAGGAATGGCATTTCGATCTTCACTTTGTTGTTTAACGATAAGTAAATAATTTTTCATGACTGTTTTTATGTTTTACGGCATCACTGTGTGTATTTTAAGTGAGAATTATTATACTTTTGTAATATAATTGATTTGCGGTAAAGATTTTTAAGCAGTTGCTGCTAGACATCTTTGGTTTGTTAATTCTTTCGGTAGTTATGTTTGTTTACAATTTACTGTTTTGCCAAATTTTAATGTCAAGTTTGTGAAATGATATTTAGTAATGATGAATTGGTTGTAAACAGTTAAAATCAATATTGTTTTCAGTCACATTGCCGCCTTCAGATGGTAAGAGTAAAGGAATAATGTGCGAGTTAGCCGAGATAATGACTGTGACTGATGTACCGATATTATATTGCCAATTGTCGATAACGGTAAATGTAGCGATTATGCCGATATCCGATATCGGTAATCGGATATCGAGCCATCACTACTACAAATGTAGCATACGATGTAGTCCTAGGTAAGAAAACTTATTAATGTATTTTATTAGATTGCAACCATTTCTGAACAAATTACTTTTTCAATACCTTACGAATTAAAAGCTAGTCTTGCAAATACTGATACTAGGGTCGTTGTTACATGGTGGCCTGAAATAGATAACCGAAAGAGGTTTATTCAGCCATTTTTAAACACGTTCAGTGTATAGCTGCCGAAGTGAACACGTTCACGTGGTTACACGGTACTCGATTGTCGCAGTCAAAATCAATTGTGTTGTATTACGACAGTATATTGTTTTGAGGTTATGTTTGGTTTAACCGTTTAACCTACATACAAAAGGTAAACAGAGGAAAGTATCAGGAGACACGTAAAATTTACGTTATATTTTTTAAACTCACTTGTTTACATATTTAAAGTTGCGTCGGTCGGGTTAAACTTATCTTTTGAAAGCTCTACTTACACCGTCCCAAAGCTTGTAACACACTCATATGTTGGTGCAATGTGTTATGTGGTGACAAAATTTCTTCATGACACAAAGCAGTTTTGAACCAATATTACACTTTATAGAGCGTGGCAAGGATTTTCAAAAAGTTGATTTTACCATGAACGACTATGTGCCTGCTTCGTGCATACAAGAGTACTGGAAATGGCATAGGCCTACATTCTTTTTCCGTTGCAAATATATTGAAGGGCTCATATTTTAATGTGAAACAATTTTTACTTATACGTAGCCAACAAAACATTTTAATAACTTACCTGTTAATTTTATTTCCGCTGCTGCAACATAACATGGGGTTGTCAGCCATTCGTGCGCAATGCTTGTTGACGTTTGAGCCAATCACAGAAAGGCATAGAGATTGTTGTTTTAGGTGAAGAACCTTTACAACCTGTTCAGTTTAAATAGGAAGCAGCAACGATATGAACTACTGTACTTCAGACACAGTGTGACCACACGTTCGGCTGAGCAAGTTTAATTTAAACTAGTTCTGAGGTCCGTGTAACTGCGGCCTAGGCGTATATTATAAGATACTAATAGGCTAGCTTACTGAATCATGCCCTAAGATGCATAGGCATAAGTTAAATTATTATTGTATATGAGTTTTCACTAAAATGTAATCATGTTTAACGCACTGTAAAATGCATTCATAGGGCCTACTTACCAATTGTTGTCACATAAAATGCCACAAAAACAAACATCCAACGTAAAATTTAATTTTCTCACATTCATATAAATATCAACATAGTATGACACCACATTAATTCATTTTATTACTGATCATCACATGCAGACTTGCAGTGTTGTTCTGCAGTGATATCTCAATATTTCCCTCACATGAAAAACTAAATTTCTTTGTTTTGTCTGAAAATTTCCCCACTGACTTTAACAAACTACAGCAGCAAGTAATTAAAACTTTATGAACGTTTGAAAAGTAATTTAGAAACCTTTCTTCATTCTGCAAATAACTGAACAGATATATTAAAAAAAACTAACAATTGAAAATGCAGGAAGAAAAGTTTTTGGTGAACATACAAAAGTTTTGAAGGGAAAAATAAAGGAGTTTTAAAATGTTTTTATCAGTGTACTTTTTGGTTACTTTGCTGGGGGAAATTTCCATTCATGACTAACAAAACAGGCTATTTTTTCATATTTTTTTAAAAATATATATTATGTATATACAGTGTACATAGTAAATAGTATTTACATGTCTCATGTTTTCCCACTTTTTTATGTCTTATTTACCCTCCTTGACCCTAATCCTTAAAGAAGAGGGTCGGATGTTGGTAAATGTATTTCTTGGAGCTGTCAAAATAGTTCAAAAACATAAAGGTAGGCCCAGTAACATTGTTTTAATCTACTTGTAATGATGTTTTTAACTATGTAACTTGGTCTAGGCCACGTAGGCTAATATTTGCTATCATTTAGGGCCTAAACCACACTTAAATGACCTACGTCTAGCCATTTTCATTAAACAAATTTGCCTTAATATCTGCTTTAATGATTTTCCCCTTTATTATGTGTTTGTATTTAATGTACATGAATTTGGTAGCTGAGAATAATTTTTTTTGCCATAAGTGGAAAGTATGGCCAAAACTAAACACCGTGTGGCCAAAAGTGGTGAAACAGTTAATGAAAATTACGCATAATTTTTTATTAATACTGAAATTAGTAGAGAATACTTTTGACCATATGACAAACTTTGGTTTATTTTTATTTTTTTAGTTTTTATTTCACTCCTTAAGAGCCCAGATCCATGGCCAATACCAAAGGGCTAAGGAGGATGCCGGTAAAATACATAGGTAATCACATAAACTTGACAATTATAATTATAAACATTTATAACATGCATCACGACGTCAAAACAATGTAGTACAATCATAACACTGTAGGATAAATTCATCATACATGAAGTCACTAATTAAAATGTAACATATCACTAAGGTTTACGAAATCATGTTTTTAAACACAATCCCATATACATAAACACACACTCATATATATCAACAATCTTTCATTTTAATTTCCGGTTACATGTATCAATAAATTCCTTAACAGCGTCATAAGAATGATCTAACAGGGCTAATTTTAATTTTTTTTTTTTAATTTTTTGATGTCACTATTAAATAATTCACGCAAGTTATTTAGCAAATTTATTATAAATGTCTGTGGCAGTATACAAGACTCCTTTCTGGACCATCTGAAGTCGTATAGATGGTTTATGTAAATTGCATTTACTTCTAGTGTTATGACTATGAACATTATAATTTTTTATAAAAATTTCATTGTTTTCTGCTGCAAAACATAATAAAGAATAAATAAATTGGCTTAGAAGAGTTAAGATTTTGTATTCACGAAATCTCTCTCTACACGAGTCGAGTTGTCTCTTATTTCCCAATATTCCTAATGCTCTCTTCTGCATTGTGAAGACTTCATTGCTATTTGTTGAGCTGCCCCAAAAAATCAAACCATAAGTCATGATGGAGTGAAAATAAGAAAAGTAAGCCATTTTTGCAGCTTTCTTATTAACTAAATTTACAATATTTCGTAGAGCAAAACAAGCTGAACTTGTTTTGCGAGTGTTTTAAATTTTTAACCCCTTAGTGTCAGTTTTTTTTAAGTAAATGGGTTCAAAAAATGACAGGTTTTTTTATTTTTGCAAAAAATCATTGAGTTTTTAAGGAAAACGAAAAAAAATGGCAAAATATTTTTATTTTGAATCTTTTTTTATATTGAATATTTTTAAAATCATTATAATAAGTACTAAATAGTTGTACTATATTATTATTTCATTTTGTCATTTATTATATACTTCACCAATAACAATAATGTATGGGTTCTTTTATACTAACCGCTTTTTTCTGCTCTTGTATATTTCAGTTACATTGTAATACACATTTACATAACAAAATTACATAATAATAACATACTATCACAAAAGCATAACATAAGAATTTCCACCCCAAGGTAAAGTTTGAATTTTTAAAATATATAAGTTTTTCACCCAGAAAATGTAATGTTGGTTATCATGACAACAACATAACATATCACCATTACATAATACTATTACATAACATTATTATGTAACAAAATTTATACATATAATTACAATTACATAACATGAGAAATTCCTGTAATTGTTATAAATTGTTGAATTTTTTGATCGTCGGAAAAATTTTTGTTTGTAAG
>PNEQ01115056.1:0-14880 GCA_003012365.1 Medauroidea extradentata | reverse complement strand
CAGCCTGACCTCTGTCAGCTTCTGCCTGCCTCTGCTGCCTCAGGGGTACACTCCGGAGCTGAACCATGGGCCCTCATGATGTTTCTGTGCGCGTTGCCCTTGGCAGTTCTGGGAACTGCTCAATGGAGTTTGTCTGTGGTAATGTAGTGTGTTGTAGTGGTGACTGCAGGCTGCGGGTCTGTGTTTGTTTTTTGCGGCTCTCAATGATTGCCTGGAATTTCTTGCAGCTTTTGTCCGCAGCGTGGTGACCCTCCTCCCCGCAGTTCAGGCACTTTAGGGGCTCAGTGTTCTGGTCCATAGTGCACTGATCAAATCTGTGCGGGCCTGCACAGTTGATGCAGCGAGGTGTCAGGTGACAGTGTTTTTGTGTGTGTGTACCCACTTGCCGCAGCTACGACAGTGTGAGACATATTCTGGTCGTTGTATGTAGGGCTCTATGTGTACATCTGTATAGTACAGGGCTTTAACCTTGAGGAAACCTTTCCCTGGTTGTTGTTGTAGAGTCACTGACCAAGTGCCAGTGGACTCAAATTGTGGTTCCTCAAGGGTGCTGTGTCGTTAGCAGAGTAAAGTTTAACGACAGAGTCTACAAACAAACAGACAGCATGGCAATGCGATATTCACTTTCACCATTCATGGGGAACATATTCATGGAGAACTTCGGGCAGGAAGCACTTAGGAAAAGCAATACCCCTCCTAAAATCTGGCTTCATTACATAGACGACACTTTCACTATCTGGCAACATGGACCTGAAACCCTGGAGGAATTTGTGAACTTCCTAAACTCATTGAGGTCATCAATCAAGTTCAATTATGAAAAAGAAACTAATGGCAGCATTCCTTTTCTGGACGTACTAGTTAGCAGTGAAAGCAGCAGTCTGGAAACTAAAATTTACAGGAAACTTGCATAATTCGCACACTAGCCAATCGAGCTGAGATTATTTGTTACATCAAGAAATCTGTAGTGGTAGAACACTACCAAATAAAAAAAGAACTCACAGCAAATGGTTACCCAACAAACACCACCAAACAGCACATGAAACCTAACAGAACACTTAAGCCCACAGAGACAGAAAAACCATTAGGAACCCTAGTTATTCCGTATGTTCGAGGATTTCGGAAAAAATAAGACGCCTGAGAAACAAATACGGACTTCAAACAGCATTCCGATCCACATATACTATAAAAAGTATAGGCACCAGGGTGAAACCAGCCACAGAAGAACTACAAACTCACAACTGTGTATATCAGATATCCTGCGAATGTGGCCCTAAGTATATTGGAGAAACTGGTAGAGCTCTTTTCAACACGCATCAAAGAACATAAAAACAATTGCAAGAAAAGGCGAAACCCAAAAATTTAGACTGGCCGAACATGCATGAGAAAATAGCCACAAAATTCTTTGGGAAGACTCAAAACCACTTGCACAGAAAACTGTCAAAATTAAAAGAAAAATCAAATAATCAGCCTTTATTATTAGAAATAGGAATATAATCAATCAACAGAGTATTGAATTAAAAAATGTGTGGATCCCATTGATTAAGAGAGAAACAACTTTACAGCACAAAACAAAAACACACACTCAACCCATCACAACCAATCAGAGTCAAACTATGCTGCGCGACCAACCAGGAGACAGCTCGTCTTCCATTGGCTGAGCAGGATGAGTGGGCTTACCCTATATAAATCCATGGTTTTCCAGTCTCCTCATCAGTCACACTTGTGTTCCTGAACCCTGTGTGTCTACCTGTTGACGGGAACAGAGTCCAGTTCCCGAAACATCGTAACACTGTCTGGAAAACTACTGTATTATGTTTCATCTCTTCGTTGTGGCATTTTTTTATTTTTCTGTTTGTGTCTGATATCTACTGTGTTTTTGTTTATCTGATCGTTGTTTGCATGTTACTTGGTTTTTTATTTTTATGTGTTATTATTTTCATTTATTATCTGTTTTTTTCTTTTTTTAATTTGACCCGAATCCTTTTTGGAATTTCATGTTGTGTACGTATCTTGCTGGCTAAAGCATACGCTGCTTATTTATGATTTTCTATTATTTGTCTGGTTTTCTTTGACAGTCACTAATTTTTCAATGGAGTATGTCCAAGAAACTGAATCCATTCACGCAATCCCCTTTGCACAATTCTTTCAAAGATCATAATTAATTATACACATATCAATAGCCACAGTCCTTTGAGACCCTGAGATTAAGCAAAATCTGTTAGATAAGTTTTGCAGTTGTTCTGTAAATTACATCTAATGTAATTTCTGTCCAAAAGCTTCCCAAGTGTAGTCTGTAGGTAGGGTTCAGAGATTTGTATGTGTGTAGGGAATGGATTTACGGAATTATTACAGTCATCATATTAACTGTATTGCACCTGAAATAAAATATTGGCTAGTATTGCATTACTTATGAAATGTTAGTTTGTAGTATTTGTGTGTATTTATGTATACATGTATGTGTGTGCCTTAGGTGCACTGGTTCAAGGCCACTAGAGTTAAGTAACACTTGTAGTTTCCCCTCTATATTTTGCAGTAATCTGCACTGTATTTGGACGAACTATCTGACTTATTTAATATGATTTGTAACCTAGGGCTCTATGATGGTTCCTAATTTCTAGCCAGACATAGTGGTTGACTTAAATCCTCACTTGTTTAAACTTCTTGTTATCGCACATAATTGGCGATTTGAGTCTCCTTAATATTATTCTTTGGTATAGCTTTATGTCCTTATCTAACACTTCCCAATATTATGATTCCTTTCTTTACTGTGCTGTTTTGAAATCACCTAAGTGTTTTCCTCCTTTACTTACATGGTGATAAGAGGCCAACATTTCAAGGATATAATAGATGGGTACAACTGTTAAATGTCTCTCTCCAGCTGGGTGTGGATTTTACAATATATTTTCCTGTTGAAAGAAATACTTCAAAAGCTGTAGAAACAATACCTTTACTATAAACCCTACTTTCGTACTTCACAACATTTCAATAACCTTTTATTCTCCATGACCTTTTAAACGACTGACTGAAACAAGAAAGTAAAAGACAGTCGACAAAAATAAACAAAAAAAGTAACACTAATGCTTGTAAAATCCCTTAAATTGTTCTCAACACCCTCGCTCAATTTAAACCACCAAAAATACCTTACAATAAAATTTTCATACCGGATGTGTAAAAACAAATTTTGAACTCAAAATTTATTGCAGTCCCACAAGTTTCCAAAGCCTCTCGAAGGTGGGCCTATCTGCCACTTGATCTTCACTTGGCACATAGCACAATTCTGCAGTCCCATCATTCACATTTTCTTTAATGAAGTGATGTCGAACATCGACATGTTTCAGTCTCTTGTGTTCAATCTTAGATGCAACTTTAATGGCAGACTGGTTATCTTTAAAAATTGTCACAGCTTTTTCACATTGCTGGAATACATTTAATTCTTGCATCAGCTTCTTCAGCCAGCAACCTTCAGTTACTGCAGTTTTCAATGCAACGTATTCCACTTCTGTTGAAGATAATGCCACCATGGCCTGCTTCTTAGATGACCACACCACAGTTAATTTCCCCAACTGGAACACGTTCCCAGATGTTGACCTCCTAGCTTCAAGATTTCCGGCCCAGTCTGCTTCCACGAACCCCTGCAACTGACTTTGTCCTTTCCTGTACACCAAGCTCAGTTCAATTGTTCCCTTCATATAACAAAGTATTCTCTTCGATGCTGTCATCAACTCCTCACTGGCCCGGTCTTGGTAATGACTCAAGAATGTTACTGCCCAGCAAATATCTGGTCTGGTACCCGACACTGCGTACATTAAGCAACCAATGAGTTGCCTGCAACGTCTCTCCAAGTTTTTATTACATCTATCAGCATTTTGAAGATTTACCTTTCCAACCGGATCAATAGGTGTAGAGACTGGCTTGCAGTCAGTCATTCCAAACTTCTGCAATACACTTGCAAAGTATGCTGTCTGGTTCAGGGCGGCTTCTCCAGTTAATCTTGATTCCCAAGTATGTTGAAACCCTCCCTAAATCCTTCATTCTGAAATACGATCTTAACCCTTTGGCATACCAATAAATACATGTGTACATATGTAATTTAAATACTATTTTATTCACAGGTATTTGCCAGATGACCACAGCCACTGTTTAAAGGGTGCAAAAAATTACTTGAATAGTGAA
Source organism: Medauroidea extradentata (assembly GCA_003012365.1). Classification (NCBI taxonomy): domain Eukaryota; kingdom Metazoa; phylum Arthropoda; class Insecta; order Phasmatodea; family Phasmatidae; genus Medauroidea; species Medauroidea extradentata. Next base: position 10,707 of record PNEQ01115056.1, on the reverse strand, counting down.
AGTAATAAACAGTGTTTACACACTTCAATATACTATGCACTTCAATTTTAAAAATGTAAAGCCTAAAATATAAAATTTTTAAAGTACATAAATATTTTTTTACATAAAGATAATTCTCTCATAAAGCATTTTCATTATCCAAACATACTATAAAATTTTTGGCAGAAATAATTTGAAGAATATTTATCATTTACACAATTCACTCTAACAGGATATTCAGTTAGAAACATTTTTGAACATACAAATGTCAAATTTATAAATGTAAAAAATACTATTACACTTACATATATTTGCCTGATTACCACTGGTTACTGTACAATAACTTAGAAATGTTTTGGCTGATTATTTGAAGGAAATTTGACTCATACCTCAGAGTACTAGACTTATTCTATTAGCAATATCTTGAACATATACAATGAAGGAAAAATTACACATGATAGAAAATACTATCATTCCTAAAGACATTTGTTGGCTAAGTAATGACACCATTCAAAAATATACAAGTAAATTTTGCTGTAAAATTGTGAGTTATCGGTAGACTATATTATTTACAACATATTTGAATATACTTTACACTTTATAACTGTTTTTGCATACAGCTGTCAAAATTTAGAAATTTTTTTGTGTATGACATATCTCAAAACATTTGGGAACATGGAGTCCTACACCACACTGTTAGCACTAGTACACTGATTCGTTGCATTTCTTGTTTGCATAGCAAACCTTGCACCTCTTCCTAAGTTGCTCAGATGATGTGGCAGTATAGGGAATTTTTTCGGGGACGTGAGAATGTTTTTTTCCTTGCAGTCGAGTTGGTGTATCATCTGGTAAAGGACGATCCCGCTGACAATACTCGGGCACTACACAGTTCTCTAGTAACTGCTCTGACACATCCAAACAAAGTTCGTGAATGAAAGTTTCTTTTCCGTAATGTAAGAGTTGTATAGACACATTATGTCCAAAAGGTAGAAAAATAAAATTTTTTGTATTCCTTTACACACTTCCTCATTACAGGAAAACATGCCAACACCTGATCTTGCATGTCCACACACACCCCCCCCCCCCCATAGCGCTGTTGTAATAAATATCATATTTAGGTTTGATTGCAGGTGTGACAGCAGTACCTCCTCCTTTTTTTCCTCTCACCTTACCTGTCTGCGTCATTTCAGCACTTTTGTGCATGGTAGACAGCAGGTGTACAACTTTTTCGTCATGCCATTTGACTGCCAGCATACTGTTGCATGAAACAGCATGTACATCCCCAGGCTTCGTTTTCAACTGTGTGAACTCCTTTGGCATGTTTTTCCTGTGCACCCTGACTGTTAGCCCAGGAATTTTAGGTTTTTACCTCGAAAAAAATAAGGTAAATCTGAACATTTTGTCATTGATACTAGACACCTTGCTGAACAACATACCGAAATTCCCCTATTTTCCCATGTCGGCGTCATATTTTTTTCGTGCAAGAATGTCCTAAGTCACCCTAAATGACACAAGGATGCAAATATGCCTCCAACAAATATTTGCATCAACTAACATCCACCGGGATCGATTCAAATTAACCACTGGACTACGTCAAAGTTATATATACACAGACACAGCAATAAAATATACTAGAAGTATAAAAAAATTGATTGAACTTTAACAATTCACCAAACATCATGGAATTCATGGAAAGAACTCTCCACTGGAAAAGAAATACGGCGAATAATAAAAAATAAGCTGAACAAAAGCAATTCCTTAAGATTTGAGCTTTTAAACAGTGTATCTCACACCGCTCTGGGACTAACGGTTACCGAGATATGGTTGCTCAAGTACAAGCGCGCGCCAGCAGGTATGACTGGGACGGAAGGCGGTATGACATTCTCAGCTGTCAATTTTCTCCTTTGGTGCTTCTAACGAGCCATTGCGCTATTAAGACATAAAACCAGCATTGCTATACTGTGTAAGTAATGTTTAATATTTTATTTAAATATATGCTACGGTTATAATTTTAACTTTATGCTCCTGCTTCTCAAAAATCATCCTGTGCAATGTGTATTTTGAATTCAGATTTGTCTTCAAATTAATTATTAGCATCACAAAAATCTCAAATATCGAGGGACAGTAAAACAGAAATATAGATTTTGTTCACATACCTCTACTAATTACACATTATCTGGGTCATCATTGATGTCTTCAGCTACATTCCAACAACTTCTACCTCTACAGCGTGTGCAAATCATAGAGCACGGAAGGCCAGCGATGCGGCAGGAGCACTTCGATCCACACTCAGATCTACATGCACATGATATGAGATGTAGAAGTTCATCGGGAGCTGGTGGCAAGTCACTGGTTATCGGATGAAGTGTTTATTGAACCTCACGCCATCCCCAATTGGTTGGTGTTAAAGTATTACCCAGCCAATCCTGGACCTGTAATGAAGGGTCAAAATATAATCCGTTGATGAGGTTTGCCAATAAAATGTGCTGTACACACAGATCCATATAACGTGAGCTGTCGTACCTGCAAATAAGTCCTGCGCGAGTGTTGCACGGCCGCGGCACTTGTTGGAGGAAGGTTCGCCAGCTCGAAGCAAGCAGTCACAGGTTTTCGGCCACATTTCGAGCATACAGATGTCCACGAAGTTCATTCAGGGTGGAGAATGTCTCTGTAGTGTACATGTGGATAATAAATTCCTCGCCAGCAGCAGTGATTTCTTCTGCAGTAGCAGATGGATTGTTAAATATGGAAGCAATGTTCTGGAGGTGTATATTTTGTTTCAAAAGCTCCCAAGCACTCTTCTTACCTTTACGGAAAATGGAGGATGTGGTGTCGCAGCCAGTGACAGCATGAGCAAATAATAAACAATTCTTGCTGTCTCAGAGTTGTTTTTGAATTTCGCAAATGTTAAAAAATTTACCTGTCCTAGTATTATTTCCAGAGCTGTGAACACTGATGCAGGTGTTTTCTTTAGCTCTTACAATCAGCATAACGATGATGTCAGTATCATTAGCTATGACAAAAACTGGTTTTTCACAGATGTCATTTTCCATGGCAGTTTCCACAATCAGCGTGTCTGCATCTGCAGGTGCCTGAAGAACAGTGAGTCCTGCTTGTTAAAAGCTCTCTGAGAGCAAGCTGATGAGTTGTAATTTGTTGTGTGTGTTATTGAGGAAATCCTTTTGTGAAGTTGTGACAGTTGTATTTTTATCAAATTCAAAGTTTCTTGAGCACCCGTGTGATGCACGGCGCTTCCTTTTTTTCTTCTTTGGTTGTAAGACTGTCTCCATACCCATCGAACACTATAATAGCTCTAGACGAATAATGTTTCACAACATACTGTAGGTAAGAATGAATGACTTCACCATATGTTTGTGGGTGGTCCCAGACAAATTCATGTAGAAGATAGCCACCGTCAATGATTATTGTGGCTGCTTCATTTATTCCGTCTATGCACTCGTGAGAAGATAAGATCTGCAGCAGCGAAGACTTGGCTGTCTTTCGCATTGATACCTCATCAAACAAAGAGGGTGGTCTTGGTGCAAGTTCATACTTCAGATACTCCATCAAATCACCACCTTGATGGTGGATGGCCCATCCAATACGCATAAACAACTGTTAAGGACAAACGGGAACAATTTCATCCCGTATGGTAATACTTCGGCTCATAGCTGCTAATGGATTCACCCTACTCTTTCTTGACAACTTGACATTGCCGAAGTTCTTACCTACCATACTCTTCATAGCCACAACACCAACAGACACAGAACAGTCACAGTTGATGTTGTCATCCCCGACAACATAAGAATCAATGGAACGGAGACTGTCAATTTCGCACCAAGGAGAATGTGTGTCCAGCCATAAGCGAAACGCTAAGGCATCCCGCGCATCTGCTGCACGCCTAGATTCTCGTAGTTCAAATTTTCCATTGATCTACACAGGCTAAGACAGGCAGGGGATGAGAAAATGAAATGTGCTAGAGCACTGTCTGACATCCCTCTTCCATGAACGAGCCCACCTTGCACCTTCATTTGACACATGAGGTCTTGTTCGATGGCCATGTCAGTCCATACACCACTCCACATATTATGACTGCGCCGAATAGTGAAGAACCCATATTCTGTGAACTTCTGCAGTTCTTTTGCTGGCATTTTAGAGTCCAACTCCTCCATTTGTTGGACATACAACTGAGCAGATTTTGCATAGTTAAAATGTCCAGCTGCATGAAGATATGGCAACATTTGTTTCAAACAGTGGAGATGAATAATCCAGTTACCAGTGCGCTCTGCTCTTATGAACAAGCGCACAATGTTAACTTGTTCGAGGTACTGAACCCATAGCTTGCCAGTCCTACTAACTTGGGCGATGTCTTTCATTTTTAGTGTTAACATGCTTTGTAAGTCTTCACAAACTTTTGAGGTACTAAGTTCTTCATTTCTTGATGTACCGGTTATCATTTCAAGAAATAAGGAGTGCAGCTCATCTTTCTTGCCCTGAATCTCTGGAATGTCTTCAAGTAGCATTGTGGTCAAAACATTTGCTGTAAGGAAGTGAGCTCTAAGTGCACGAGCATATGCATGACCCGAGACCATGTGAACAACAGATGCCTTTGCATAAACTTGTGTCCCTGACATAATATAACCAATCGAGCCCAAGTAAGACATTAGAAGGTGAAAACCCCCTAATCGAAGAATCACAGTGTCCAAATCTCCTGCAGGTGCTGCTGTAATGATGTCTGAGGCTTTTGCGTAAAGGGGTTGATCAAAAGTAACTACGCAAATTCCTTGGCTTCTCCTTTTGCATTCATCATGAACGAAAAGCAATGCTGAGTATATCGTACTAGGATTTCCTGGGTCCAAGTTAATGAATGGTACAGGATCGCCTTGAGTCATAAAGCAGTGTACCTCTCCACTGTTGAAGATCCTCCTCATGCAACCATTCCATAAAGGGGGGAAGGAACTCCAGCCCACATTCCAGACATGCAGAAAGTATCCACAAGCAGTGCACTTTCCACCGACTTCTGAGTCTCTTCCGATATACATCTTAGCTCTCTCACAGTGAAGCCCTTTAATCCAGGTTTACATGACCTCCTATACCATCTTACAGGAATTGTCCCCTTACCAGAAATTTCAGAGGCAGATGGAGGATTCATGACATGAGCAATTACACAAGGAGGAACATTTGGGGGTGGTGTGGTAAAACGTAATCCACCCATGCTATGAAAAGTCCCATGTCCTGTCATTGTTCTCACATTTAAGTCAGCATTATCGAATGCATATTGTACATATCCATCTTCAGGTAATTATCCTTAGTATTGATATTCTCTATAAGTGAATATTCATATCTTTGTACTTCTTTGTAGTCCACTGAAAAGGAAAACTTACTTAACATTTCAACCAGTTGTTTTGATTCATGGTGCCGATGAATGTACACTCCCACTCCCAGGAGCAATGGAGATATAAATGAACGAGGCCGACAAGCAGATATCATAGCTTGGCCAATTGCAGCTCTCTTGCGACACATTCCATGCCCTTCTTTACTCTTAGTTTTTATCATTTTTTCGAGTAAGCACTTTAGTGTGTTAGGAAGAAGTGACATGTCATTTAAAGCCTCTCCATCGCATGGGTAGAAGTCACTGTTATAAATTTGACTGCGAATGTCTTCGAGAAGAATTTCTGGAGCTGCCTGAACAATTCTAAGTCTTTCATCATTTTGGGACGCTTTTCGTTCTGAATACCACTTGTCATAAAGTGTATCACTAGCTGTTACCTTTATGTTTACAATCGAAGGTCTCCCTTTCTTTTCTGTGATGAAAACTGAATCGCCATAATGAGCAAGTAGCTTTTCTTTTAGTTGACTGCCGCTATATGCATCTTCACCCATAAAGTCCGCAAGTTCAGTGAATTTGAACTGACAATCTTCATTTTCATCTATGTACTTACACAGTCTTTGGAAAGACTCTTGTTTGTCTTTATCATGTGGCCTTCCACGCACACCACTAGTGGCACCCGAAAGATTTCTGGAAGAATAAAATAATCTATTGCAGTCATGATGGAACTCAGCTTCGGCAGCAACAAGATCTACAGTCTCTATTCGAGCTCGAACCGTCTCCCCCCATTCGTCATTACGGGCGACAGCGCGTTTTATAACTGTATCTCCAAATGTAAGCGTAGTAACCTCATGAATGACACGTCTATACTTGACTTCTTTTTTAGATTCTCTCCTTTCGGAAGCCTCTTCACCACTAAATAGACAGTCAGAAGAAATAACAAAAGGATGTTGCGATGAACGCAGTCTTAGTGGCCTTTCATTTTCTACATTTGCGCAAGTGTCCGTAATATTACTGCTCCATCTTTTTTGATCATCGATGGCCTTGTGTACGATTGCCTACAAGAATAAAAATAGTTTTGAAATTACATTCGCTCACAAATTAATCTTCTACATGTGACGTGCTACCATTTGTAAACAGACAAATTATTAGTTACTCTGATTTCTTGCAACTAAAACACACTTTTTCGGTGTTCACATTGTTTTGTTCATTGGCTATTCTCTGTTTTTTTGTATACGGTTTACCCTGCGAACATTTCGAGTTATCAAAGAAACTTATTGTTGTACAAAGTTATTTGTATGAAATTAAAATTTAAAGTTTGCTATTATAAGATGTTGCAATTAATTATGTAAACTTATGCTTCAGATGTTTTTTCGTTTTACAGTGATATGAAAATCATGTAAATTATTGAGTAACAGGGAAATCGAAACAGTCTCAACTGTATTAATGTGCCCGATACCAAAAAACAGTAGGCCTAATGGCTACATTAGAGAAAGAATTGAAAAATGCTCTGAAGTGAATACAACTTTTTGGTACATTCACTGGCGTAGCCAGGAGGGGTTTACTGGGGGTCAGAACCCCCCACCCTTCTTAATAAAAAAACAGTTGATTGGGAATAACTTTTCTTTTAAAAAAATATTAATACGACTACCAGATGTATGTTTAGTGTTAAATCCGTTTAAATGGCACCTTTTTGCACCTATAAATCCAAATTTTCCCGGGGGAGGTCCCCCGGACCCCCCCCCCCCTACCATTTTTGTGGGGAATCGGTGTATCTTTCAACCCCCCCTCCAAACACAAATCCTGGCTACGCCACTGAGTACATTAGTAATTAATAATCACCATTGTTGAACAAAATACCACGGGGATTTAAGACATATGAAACACTTTAGTAAAATGTTTCTTTGCAAGACATAAGTTTGTTTAAATATGTCAAATCAAATATCTGAATTATTAAAACTGTTAATATCTAATTATATTATACATCATAATTAACTTAAACATACAAATAAATAGTAATTATGGAGAAATAACAATTAGTAAATCGTAATGTTCAATATCTAACCTGTAAAATAATATTCACACAAGAGTGTCAAAAATATTTTTCACACCATTGTTGAAGAAAAACATACTTACCTACAGTCCGAATGTACTCGGATAGGCGTTTTGTACTTCTCAGCATCTTCAAATTTTTCTGTTAAACCATCACAGCGCTTTTTTTTTTAATATAACGAGCCGAAAGAGGTTTTCGGCTCCCAACAAAAGATTTATTTTGTTGGTGACATACATCATAGCATATGATGGCCCATACCAACAACAATGTGTCCTAGGGGGCAAACAACTATGAGGGGGGTGTACGGTGAGGACTGCTGGGTGGCGCGGAGATGGCTAAGATGAGCGGTGGTGCACGCGAATGCGGAGATGGCGTGCACTATTGTCCAGGCGAAGACAGTCGGCGGTGGAGTGGCGATGGTGGAATGGCGATGGTGGAATGGAGATGGCGGAACGGAATGCAGTCTTTAGTAGAAGCCGGTGATGATGATTCTCGGTGAGGCGGCGATGGAAGTCCTCGGTGGGAGGGTGCGGGTGTCAGAAGTGGGCTCAGCCTGGGTTATCCACCGGGATTCCCCGTGGCGACGTCGGCAAGTTCTTCGTCGACGGTGGCGTCAAGGTGTTCGGCGCTGAAGAGCGGCCGGCGAGGGTGCGTTGTGGGCGGGTCACAGCGCTTTTCACTTGCGGTAATTAGACCTTTCACGCCCCGAGTCACAAACACAACATTGCCTTCATTTAATGATTTCTTACAATGGAAACATGTTTCATCCATTATATTTCCATTAGACCTACAACATTAGTCAATACGCGAATTAACTCACACTATTGCATTAAGTTCAAACACACAACTATAGGGAAAACAAATAAAACGTACTCAACATGTACATTCATCTACTGACCGAAGTACGAAACTATGTAGTAAGGTACGGCCTGCAACCTAGGGGGTACGTTCGGAACTGAAACGAATCGACACTAGGTGACGCGCGCTTGTACTTGAGCAACCGTATCTAGGTAACCGTTTGTCCCAGAGCGGTGTGAGATACACTGTCTAAAAGCTCAAATCTTAAGGAATTGCTTTTGTTTAGCTTATTTTTTTTATTCGCCGTCCTTTTTTTTTCCCAATGGATAGTTTTTGCATGAATTCCATGATGTTTGGTGAATTGTTAAAGTTCAATCAATTTTTTTTATACTTCTAGTATATTTTATTGCTGTGTCTGTGTATATATAACTTTGACGTAGTCCAGTGGTTAATTTGAATCGATCCCGGTGGATGTCAGTTGATGCAAATATTTGTTGGAGGCACATTTGCGTCCTTGTATCATTTAGGGTGACTTAGGACATTCTTGCAAGAAAAAAATATGATGCCGACATGGGAAAATAGGGGAACTTCGGTATGTTGTTCAGCAAGGTGTCTAGTATCAATGACAAAATTTTCAGATTTACCTTATTTTTTTCTAACTTTCTTTAAATATTCACCTAAAACTCCTGGGCTATGTGCCAATGCCGTGGATGTTGTTTTTCAACAATTCTGTGAATAGTTTGGGTGAAGTGTACCAATTGTCCACATACAAAGTGTACCCCAAACCAGTCAAACATTTGACAACAGGGTGGCTACACAGTTCCTGCCAAAAAATTCCCTGACATTTCCCTAACATTTGTATGACTGAAATATTTTACAGTAACAAATTCAATTTTTTTCTGAAAAATATTTGACCAGAAATCACAACATTACTCACCACATGATCGCTTGCGATGACATCAAAGAACTCATCACAGGTACAGAATTTGGTGCTTTACTTGTGTTAACAAATATCACTTTCACAAAACAAGTCAAATTTTAAAACAAAGTTCACACAGTTGCACCTATTCTCACAAATAAATGTAAGCCTAATAAAAACTACTATGTCTGCATACCACTGCCACAGCAGTAATTTTATGTACAGTATATATATATATTTTGAAGAAACATCTCAACTATTCAGACGAAAAATCAAGTTTATTTTGAACAACAATTCATCATAATATCACTTTGAAATTTTTACTTTATATGTTATTTTCCCAGTGTAACCAACGTAAAATCATAATATTTAAATGAAGACTGTACAATGAAAATGGAATCGGTACACTATGAAATTTTTAATATCGACGGGAAGATTATGATTTTTATGTAGATGAATGCATCAAATTACTTTGTAAAAATTACAAACCGATAATTTAGGTATGTTTTCAACAAAATTACCTGCACAATGCCTGAATCCCCTTACATTCCCCTGTTTTCCTTAACACACTAAATTTCCCTGATATTTCCAGGTTTTTCCTGTTTTCCCTGCCTGTAGCCACCCTGGACAAGTTCTAGTACCACAAAGGTGCTTGCCAAAAATTTGCCACTCTTGTCTTGACCGGTATACAGTTTGAAATTCAGGCAATAACCTGTATCAGAATCGCAGAGCTTGTGAATTTCTATTCCAAACCTAGCCTGTTTGCTGGGGTTGAAAACTACTAAGGCCAATCGGCCCTTGAATTTCATCAAGCTCTCATCTACTGCAATATTTGGGCCAGAAAGAAAATGGTGGGAAATTTTTGGTGCATGTGATCAACAATACTCCTGATTTTCTGCAACCTATCTGCCTTATTTGGATTTGTATTGTCTGAAAAATTTAAAAATTTTGATAGCAGTACAAATTGTTTGAGAGGCATTGTTTGTGAAAAAATAGGTGTGTGTATGATGGCTCGTGTAGACCAGTACATCTGCAGTGTCGGCTTTTTTACCTGTGCCATAATAATACACAGTGCTACATAAGCTTGAAGTTCTCCTACTGTGGTATCGAACCACTGTTCCTTTATCCTGTCGCTAGAGTCATATCGCACATTGAATACAATAGCGCCACATGTGCGAAAACAGAGATTGTGGGAAATCGAGGTTAAAGTTAAATTTAGCTATAAAAAAATCGCAAGACAACATTTGACCCCAGTTTTTTTTATTTGCATGTAAAATAATACACCCCAACATTGATTAATGAAAAGAAATGGTTAAGTCTTAAAGATAATTTTTATTAGCACTTACGGCCATATTGCAAAACAGTGTTAGTGCAAACTAGTTGCATTATTTGATGCATGCAGTCGTAAGTGCTATAATAAAGATCTATGATAATGCAATTTGTATAGACTATAACAATCTGTAATTGCAATGTTGACTACAAATCATTTAGTATAGAAAAATCTCTCACTGTCATAATTTACAACCAGTTGCAATATTCAAACAAAACAAATCTCTGTGAAAAATGTATACATTTACACTTAGTTTTCGTTAGTTTTGAAACCTGTATATTTCTTTAATAAGAAAGTAC
>PNEQ01115054.1:0-16955 GCA_003012365.1 Medauroidea extradentata | reverse complement strand
CAAAAAAAAAAAAAAAAAAAAAAAAAAAAATTCGTGCTAGCTAATTTCTTTCATCTCTGAAACAACAAACCAACTCCCAGGTCATGAAATTTACCTTTCTTTATACGGCAGACCAGCAAAAATTATTTGTGCTATACTTAAAATTTTTTTGGTCCATCTCCTTTCAGATTTTATGGTAAAACAGCTAAATTTAAATCTCAAAAGAAATATTGTGTGTGTTTATTCTAAATTTTGTATACATAACACAACCAATTGTCGCAGGAGCTAGACATCAGTTGACATTTCGGTATTGGCCATGGTTAGCATCGAGAGATCTTTATTTCACGAACATAACGCCGAGTGGGAAACTTACAAAAATTTCCGATGCAAGTTTAAATGCACAGTGTTTATTTCGTTAGTTTTTTTGAGAAGTGCATTCAGTCCCTTGGGGACTGCAGATGCCAATTTTTGAAGGTTCTTATTACAACTGGACGCACATTTATTACAGCTTGCCGACGACCTGGAAGGCGTCGAAACCATGGAAAAATTTTTCAGTGTACTGCGACTGTGCGGATAGGTTGAGTCAAGTGGTAAAATGTAGTGACGCGGTTTACGCAAACTTATTTGGTCGACACGTACCGCACATAACTGCCAAAATTGGAGGTTTGGGTGCTCATGCAGAACGAAAGAAATATTTCTAAAGGTTTCCTTCCAAAAAAAAATGTAGTGCGCCTAGAAAAGCAGTTCTTGATAGTTAAGCTCGAGAATAACACTGACGATATTGTGAGCCATTTTTTGTAAATATTGTATTATGCAATGCCCGACGTCAAGTTAGATATAAACAACATTTTCGCAAGATCAGCATAATATTTGTATAAATAACACTATTCATCACACAAAACGTACATACTTCTTCGGTAATATTGCATTATGAGTTTCGAAAGTTTCGTCGTGTTTGTTAGCCTGCCGGGTTTCCGGGACAATTTTAAATTTTTACTAATGTTGACTACATTTGACACCTTTGTAAGATCGAAAAATATCAGTCAGTTTTTTGAAAATATCGGCGTGGTTTTAAAATGGCATGGCAGGCGACGGCTAAACGTGACGGAATATTTCGAGAAAGACTTGTACGACGATGTTGAAGACTGGGAAAAGCATATATGCTTTAAAAATCAATTTGGAAATTCGAATTTTCTTCTTTTAGATTCTTTGAGAAACCTGTTCAGTCCATTGAAGACGGCGGACATTAATGTTAGAAGGATGCTGCTCCAAATAGAAGCGCACATTTTACGGTGCAAAAGGGACTGGGATGGGGCCAAAATTGTTGACAATTTTTATTCGTTTTGTAGTGCTGTTGATCGGAAAACTGAATTGCAAAATTATGTTGCGAAAATTATAGCAGAAAAATTTGGCCAGAACGTACCTCACATATCGACCGATATAGGCCAGATTGCCTCAGAGTCGGAGAAAAAGGATTATTATGAGAGATTTGAAAAATCCGATGGTGAGATACAGTATGAAAAAATAATTTGTTATTTTGTTGTCAAACTTAAAAAAAAGTCGCGTGATGAACCAAACTGGGAGAGAATACTTTCACAATCTCGAAAATTGACTTTGACAATTGATTTGAAGCATTTTTAATTTAGTTCTTTCTCTTCCTATCCTTCCCTAACAAAGATAAATAGTCTAGTAGACTAACTGGCTCGTCACGAAATCAAATTTACATTCATTTTTTTTGTTTCCCCAGTCTTCAGCATCGGTACACGTATAATATTATATAGTTATCGTGGGATGAGGCATCGTCGAATGCAATATGTGCTCGATGTGTTGTTTGCTGGAATCTGTGGAGTGAAAAAAATATTTGAGTGATTGTGCCACCACCACCAATGCAACTGTTCGTGGTGGACAGTCGACCCTGACCGGCTGGGCACCTGACTGGAACCATGCAAGGTAAACTAGTTATATTTACGAAAAAAAAAAATGATTGTGTATGTTTTTTGTGGGTACAATGTGACATTTTTAAATTTTGGTCAAATTTCAGTCCAAAAATGTTCTCTCCTCGGCAAAAACTTCATTATTATGCAAAATTATCAATTGCACAATGTTTGAATAGAGTCGTGTGTTGTTTTATTTTCAACAGTCGATCGAAAGTGTGTTGTTTTTGGCAGATTTAGTGGGATGTATGTTATTGTTTGTGTACCATTGGATACGGGATACAAATTAATAACCGTTCTTTCTTTAAGAGGGCGTGGTAGATAAATAAGCACTGAGTTCTACAACTGAGATCTACACTTTTTGAAAGTCTATATAGAAAAACTACAAGCCTTGATGATATTTGTCAACTTTATGAGCAAATATTTACCCGGAATGAAGCATTTGTTAAGCGTGATGTCTTGCGCCACAATTAAATGTAGGAAGTTTCACCGTCAGGGATTGTTCTGCATAAATACGTTTATAAAGAAATATTTTACTATGAGAAAGTTGGCAAAATCGTTGTCCGGTATTGCTTTTTTTTTATTATTATTTTTTTTTTTGCAAATTGGCTTCGAGAACCTAAAATTCTAAATTGATGCTTTTAGCGCTGAATTATATAGCCTACCACACACTCTTAAGTAAGAAGTCATTTTGGAGTTTGTCATTACAAAAGTGAGTGTCACTGACTACAATAATCTTTAATGATCACGAGTTATTACACAGATTGCAATAAAAATAATTTTTAAAATTCGGTAGGAAAGTTGCTGACAGGCGTGCCCGGTTTATTGAGTTTGTTGAGCCATACCTGATAGGTGGAGCGCGCCAGGTGCTGTTTCGTAACTGTACTGTTACCTTAAGATATTTCAAGCAGGGAGCGGCAACTTCTCCCAACACTGCGGTACATCTAAATAAAGTCAATAAAAGAAAACGTCGAATCGTTTTACTTTTAGTTTGTTGCGCAACAAAGGTTTAAACAGCAAAGGTTCACTTCATTGTCTGCAAGTTACCAAGACTACGATACAGTTATCAGATTTTGACTTCCAAATTATAATTTTTTAATGCTGTTCTCAAAATCGTTTTCTTGAAGATGAATTTTAAAAAAAGTTAAGTGAATTGTTGAAGATGCTGTTGTACGCTGTTTAATTCATCCTAGATTGCTACAGCGACATGGTAAATAGCTATTAACATTATTTGTAAATACTATCACAATAAGCTAATCAAGGAGCCACATGTATATAGCTCAGAAGTGACTATGCCTACCTTGAGAACTGCGGGAAACTAGGGAGAATATTGGGCTTTTAACTCGGGAAGGGCGGAACACCAGGAAGTAAGAATAGGCTACTACCTCGAAAAGAGCAGGGCATCATAGAGGAAGAGTGGGCCACTATGTTGTGAGATGTAGGAAACTGGGATAGAAGAGTGGGTTGCTACCTCGAGAGCAGCACGACACCAGAAAGAAAGAATGGGCCACTACACCGATACCAGCAGACCACAAATAGGGAAGAGTGGGCTGCTACCTTGAGAAGTACAGGCAACTTGGGAGAAATGTTGGCCTTCAACTTGGGAGGGGCACTAAGATGAAAGAGTGGGCCATTTTGTTGTGAGAGGCAGGGAACCACGAAGGAAGAGTGAGCTGTTACGATGTGAGAGGCTGGGCACCACGAAGGAAGAGTGAGCTGTTACGATTTGAGAGGGACGGCACCAGAGGGGAAGAGTGGGCCACGACCTCGAGAGGAGCCGGACACCAGGAAGGAAGATTAGGTCACTACACCGAGATGAGCAGGGTACAAGCAGGAAAGAGTAGGCCATTGCCTAGTGAGGAGCAGGGCACTAGAGAGGGGAAAATGGGCCACTAACTCGAAAGGAGCAGGCACCATGAAACAGTAATGAGCTGATACCTTGAAAAGAGTTGCTCATCAGGAAGAAAGAATGGACAACTACCTCAAATGAAGCAGGGCACCATGAAGACTATTTCAAAAGGAGCAGAGCATTCGGAGAGAAGAGTGGCCTGCTACTTCGAGAGGATCAGAGCACCAGAAAAAAAATAATTGGGTGCTGAAGAAAAGAATGGGGTGCTATCGCGAAAGGTTGAGAACACCAGGAGAGAAGAATGAACTACAATCTCGAAAGGAAAAAAAAACACCAGGAGGAAACAGTGGGATGCTATTTCGAAAAGAGTGGGACTAGGTAGAAGTGGGCCTCTACCTCGAAAAGAGCAGGACACTAGGAAGGAAGAGTGTGCTGCTACCTCGAGAAGTGCGGGAAACTTGGGCGAATAGTGGGCAATTAACAACACCAGAAAGCAAGAATTGGCCGCTACCTCGAATGGAGCAGGGCACCAGGGAAAGAGAGTGGGCCATACACATTGAGAGAGCCAGGACACCAGGGAGTAGGAGTGTGCCATTTACATTATGGGAGGCAGGGCACCAGGAATGATGAGTGTGCCGCTATTTCGAGAGGAGCAGGACTCCAAGAGGGAAGAGTGGACTGCTACTTCAAGAGAAGCAGGTCCCTAGGAGGTAAGAGTGGGCCGCTAACTCGATAGGATTTCCCCATGAGATCACCAATGTATAATGGTTGATTGTATTCCTCATCCCCTGCATGGCCAAAGTAAACACATTGTGCCGCACAGCATGCCTTGTGGGGCTGAAATGAGACGGGGTATCGATCACTGCTCCAGTACTCTGAAAAAGTGTGCCCCAGAACGTTGCATATGTCTTCGGCATCAATTAAAAAAAAAAGCATTTTTGTGCCGAAGAAAGGGAATGTTTACATTAAGGAATTTTCCGCAGATCTTCCGAACATTGTCCCAAATTAATTTGTTGGTAGCATGGACATAAAGGGAAGATATAAAGTCCCCACATGACTTCCGCATGCTGTCACTGAAGAATCGTCTTGCCTGCGCCCTGCATATCCGAAAGTGTTCTAGGTTCGCCTGAGTAGGATGCGATGTGAACAAGCGATATGCACGTCGACGGGCATGAATATCATCCTTACATGCATTTTTGTACAAAGGGACACGATATCACGGACGAGTAAATGATTTCGGGATGGAAGACTGCCGCTGACTCGGTATCTGCATCCACCTCACAAGGGAAGTCAACTGTAAACTGGAGCGACTTACGGTAAAAATCCCAATCTGCCCTTTTAACCACCCAACGAGTAGGAGTGAGTGCTACCCTATCAGATAGATAGTTACGAAAGATAGGGCAGTAGGTAGTAACAACCACAAAGGTCAGGGCAGACACCTCAATCAAAGTGGGTGACCAAAGCAGGGTTGCAAATAGACAGATCGATACAAGAAGCGATGCCAGTGTGGTTAGTGATGTGCGTAGGAGCACCTGTATTCAACAAGACCAAGTTGGTGTTGGTAAGTACGGACTCAACTACACGACCTAAACCATCCCGGTGAGAAGCTCATTATGGTCATTAAAATCTTTAACAGTAAGGAAGGGCGGAGGGAGCTAGGAAATGAGATCATCTAAGTCAGCACGGTGGAGATTAATTTATATTAACAATGATTAGTGTTGAAAAATTTTAATTAATGATATTTCAGAAAGTTCACTTTCTATTACAGCTATTCTTTCTTGTTACATTAGTTCGAGCCTACCATTGTCGCGCTACATATTTTTTTTTTTTTAGCAGGACAGTAGCTGCTGAGCTTTAAATTCCTCTGCCTGTTGTTCTGTCTTGCCTATGTCATCATGCCACGTGCTGCTGCCATTGAAGTGTGATTTCAGTATTTCACCACGTGATTTCGATGCAGTTTAGCGATTCTGATCACGTGATTGTCGCATGCTACTGTGCTGATCATTTTCTACACTCGTTTGTTCTATGTTTCAGCAGCTTCATCTGTTGCATTTCTTTACACTTTGTCGCCAACCACCACATTGTCAAGATGAGTGTGTTTGGTGTTTCTGCTTTTTTCGAAGATCTTGGCACTTAAGTTGCCATAATTTATCTTTCTATGTAATGTATCTAATCAATATTTTGTAAGATAGTAAAACTGTAGCGATACATTTTTTTAAAATCTCTATTGTGATTGTTTCGTCTGTAATTCCGTCAAGTGATTCTCTTCGCCCTCGTCTGGTGAGTAATTTTCCTACGAGAGGATTTATGTTCTATATAAATTTCATCCTATTTATTTTTTTGGAAACTTCTGAGTAGTGAGGGTTCTCGTCCTGGCCGATTCTCGTCTCGGCGTATCCATGTCTTGGCCTATTCACGTGCTGGACTATATTTACGAGCTGACCTGTAGTCTCAACTACAGATGTCCAGTCATTCTGGCCTATTTTGGGGCCTTCTCTTCGCAATTTCCCCTTCTTTGTTTCGCCGCTGTAACTGGGAAATATGAAGTCATCCCAGCGTGCTGTACTCTTCTACTGCGGGACTTTAAAAAGATAATGTGACATATGCAGTATGAATATTATAGTAAATGGATCAACGGTAAATTTAACCTATTTTAACAGTCACAGAAATGTATTTTAACTACTAAAAACGTATTTTATGCTATATTATGTGTTTTAAGTGTACTTGTAATATTTTACCGTATTTTTAAAAGCCCCGACGTAATTGATTGAACATGATCTCATGGCGATTCTATGCCGAGAACGAGTCACTAATTTATATTGAATGGTTTTATCCAGAGTTGTAATTACAGTAAATGTAATAATTATTAATTGCTAATTGTTATGTTATTAATATTTGAGTAATAATTTCACTGTATTTTTGTTTATCTGCGATACATAACACGTTTTAACTATTTTAATTAAGGATTGGAGACTATGAATTTGTAGTCCTTAATTTTATGTATGCTACAGGGAATTTTTTGTAGTTTCTTCAAACTAATGGTGACGGATTAATTTTACGCCCTAAACGAATGGTTTAAATTTGGGCCCATCGTAAGTATAGGATTTGAGATAGTGCCACCACAAGCTAGTAATTATTGTAGGCTCGCCGACCATGAAAAAAGAGGGTCGAGCGATAGGAATTACAACAGTTATTTAATAGTGAACTTCAAGAAAAGAAGAGGATGCCGTTATAAGCCATTTTGGCTAGCTAAGTGAAAATTAGAACATTTCTTTGTCACCCAAAATTTCATATATTATTCCAAATAATTTGGTTTCAAACTACTTTCAAAAGGATTATAAGTATTATAAGGATGATTAAGTTGAACTTTTCCAGAACTTAAATTGTTTTTTCTTGAAATTGACGTTTTTTTAAAGAATAACTAAATACCTGTACCCAGAAGTCCTGGGAGAATTAGTCTTTATATTTGAGCAGCCGAGTAAATATTTGAGACATTTAAGTTATTTGAACCCTGAGGATAATTTTTAATCATTTGGAGTGCTACTATTTGATTGGTAACTAATAATTTTAACTTCAGAACACGATTTCAGAACTGTGTGATTTTGAATGCTATGTTTTAATTTTAAATTTCAGTCAGTTTCCTCTCATGATATCAAACCTTTTTCTAATAGTAAATTACATCGTTTTTGAAATCTTAATTGTGTTTGAATTGTCTGTGTTCTGTTGATATGGATATTCAGGTGTCTCTACCTACACACCTACACTACCTTGAAACTTAATCACTTTAATAAATATATTTCTTCAGCACAGTACACTATATACACAGTAAGTAAAGCACACTATTATTACTACTATTAAGTATTCGTGCATGAGTGATTTCGCCACAATAAGCAGCAACTAAATTTATATTTTAAATCTATAAATTAACAGCTGTCACATTTTTTGTAATGTTTTGTAAGATTTTAAGAATTAATTTTAATGTTAATAATATTCAACAATATTTAACCTATAGAGTAGGTATTTATTGTTTAGATATTTTTGTATAAAATAATTCATGTAATATCAATTTACTATTTAAATTTAACCTTGCCTGCAAATTTGGAATATTTTCAGTACAATTGCAGTATTAATTCATCGATTTAAATAATTTTGTGAATTTTCTTTGAAAAGAAAACTAATTAAAAGAAAATGTTTTATATTATTAAATTAAATAACAATTTTGACGAACCGCATATTTCAGAGTTCTCATTTAAAATATTTTCCTCAGGTGACAATTGTTTACTATGGCAAGAGAACCTATTTAAATATTTAAATACTTAATTTTCTTTGCCCGTGCGTACGGTAACCCAGCCTTCATTTAATCATATATTGATTCCACTTTTATAAAGTTTGTTTACAACAGCTTCCTCTGGTTTTTTGTGTTTTTATTAATGTGCTAACTTCTGTTCTGTATTTTTATTGGTGGGCATTTAGTGATGTTTATTTGCCAGGGAATGTTGTTTTTGCTTTGTGATAGTTGGCTATATTTTAAATAATTCATTAACCTACCATACGCACTGGCACAAGTGACTTACCAAAATAATTCACACAAAAAATGTTACAAGCTGCGCCTGGATATGTATTGAAATGCACTGATTTTTTTGTGTGTTTATAAACGTTACTGAATTTGAAATGAAAAATAACGAATATTGCGATTTTTTTTCGAAACATATAGAACACACTTTTACATATCCAACGTAAAGTGATAGCAAATAAATAAACATATTATTCAAAACAACTGATATGTGGACTTCGTCGAATGTGGTAAGCAATATATACTGTATACGAGTGTTGATATACATTTACACACCCAACAAACCCACCCAAACACACACACAAAGCAGTCGAACTTAAGCCGGCGAAATTATTTGTGAGAAAAAAGCGACGGTAAACGGCTTTCAACTACCGGACCCTTCACTCAACTTCGTTTGAAGTACCGCAAAAATTTCCTACGAAGTCGGCGCTAACGACTTTTCGTCGAACGAACCATAAATATTCACGTTCTTGAATTCTTCAGTACTTACAGTTGTTTCTGTATATGCAGGCTAACATTGTACAAATTACACAAAATAAATTTGCTGATGAGTGACTCTCGCCCACTATGTTTCTTATCCTAATCTTGATTTCATCTTTCCAAAGTTTCTCGAAGTCGCTCCAGGTGAATCCTGGGATAGTTTTTTTAGGGGGCCCTGGCCGATTCGTACCCCCTCTCCCCGGGGAAACCTCTATTAACGCCTCGTGCTGTTCTAGGACATGTAAAGCGACCAAATTAATAAAATGTAAAATAAAAAATTTTGAAAACAACCTAATGGTGTCTGATGAAAGAGATCAGCATAAAAAGAGACAGCTTCTATTGAAAATTGAAATGATCTGTAATTACGGAGTAAGTATATCATGGCGCCGATTAAGTATCACTTTTGAGAGGCGCAGCACAAAATTTGCACCTGCACCGCGTTGCTTTGGTATTAAATATACACACACGCATGTGCAAGTGGTAACGTGACAGGCGCAAAGTGCCTGAAAATTTGCGCCCAGCAAATGGCTCGAGGCAGGCCTATCTGCGCCCTTCGCGCATGAGCAGCGACGTAATAGCTGAGATTTGTAAACAAGAATCGTGGAAACCATCATGGCTGCCATGCAATTCTTCAGAAGGAAAATCCGCGTAAACGAATTCGTGTTCCAGATTTGACAGATTTACAATTGAAACAACAAACACAGTTTGAATGAAATACATTTAATTATTTGTTGGATTTGTTATAAGAATATTTAAAACGAAATACACGCAGGAATTATGCAATTACTCCAGACACTAGATTGTTAACAGCGCTGACACTTTATGCTAGCAGTGGGTTTCAGTGGCTGTGTGATAGCAGCGTGAATATTTCACAAGACTCAGTATCGTTAATTGTAGAGGAAGTAACCAATGAAATTTTATTGTTGCTACCCAACTTGGTAAAATATCCCAGTACCCGAGAACAGCGACCAGCGACGATGCAAGAGCTCTATGAAGTGGCTCGTAATATGAAATGTTTAGGTAAGTGGATACCGTATTATTAAAATGTTCATTAGGCACTATCTAGGTAATTAAGAACAGCTACTCATCGTGTGCCGGCCAAACTATTGATTTTAGAGGTATAGTTTACTGATGGAAAATGTTTCTAGAGAAGTTATAGCAGTAGTCGAATGTAAAAATATTTTTCGTTACATCAGGTTATATTAGGTTACGTTAAGTTAGGCTAAGTAACCTAGGACGTGTTAGATTTCAGTGCAATGTGCCCTTGAGTCCTAAGGCATTGTTCCCTTCACGAAGCAGGTTTCGTTTTATGAATTCGGATATAGAGCTCGAAAAGGATAAGTGGGCTCGTGCCCTTGGCTGAAGGGGGCATTCTAGGGCGCACATGAGCCCTTGCTGTAAACTCGAACAGCGGCATGTGTGACGTCATTTCCACGATGCACTTTTCAAGGACTTGAAGCAAATTTTTAGGTAACTTAACCTGTCCTAACCTAATGTAAAGTTACGTAAGGTTAAATTTCCAAACCTAATCTAACCTAAAAACTTTTTTAAGTAGGACTATTTCATTCGTGTTTATAAACATCTTTCATTAATAAACTATATAAAGCAATAGATTGGCTGGTACATGGTGAGTATTGATTCTCGATATTTACCCTAAGGGTCTTGCATTGTAATGTGCCCAGTGGCAAAGGCACCTCACCTACACTGCAGAATTCTGCCATTATGCATGTAGGTATCTGCAAGTCCCTGAGGAATGACAGGAAATTAAGCTGTGTGATAGAGGAGTATTAATATGTATGTAAATGGTAGGAAAAATAGATCCCAGAGAAAATCCACTGGCCAACATGGATGCTCACATTTCCGACGTACCAAAATTAGGGACCAATCCTGCAGGCAATTCAAACCATATCACCCAGTGTGCCAAATAAGGGTATTATGTATCATGATCATGTAAACTAATTATATTTACATATTATTCAAATGTAAGATACATACAGATCTAGATACATACTTTCACCAGTCTATATGCACACACATGTTATAAATGCACATGCATATTACGTGTATACTAATACGATAATAGGTATTTTTCAGTACCCCCACCGACATGCGTTGTTTTATTGTACAGTTATAGTTTAACCAGTTTGCTTAAGATTATTGACTATTTAGCAATTCCGCATTCATAGTATAATAATTTCTGTCGTAAAAGAATTTTAAGGTTTGTTTAAACAGTTAGTTACAATTAATTTTGTTGGTTGAGTTTAGTTATTTGTAATGCGAAAAGTCTAAACTTGTTCCCTTATTGTAGGACTAAATATTTCTCGAAATGTATGTTCTTGCCATTTTATTTTTGAATGATTGTTGTGATTGACATTTTCACTCAAAGTTCAATTTACCTACCCAACATTCTTATATACCACAGCATGTTAAATTAGTGTTTTTACTTCAAACGTCTATGTTTAGCTTAATACGTTTTGTAAGAAACAAATACACCCGTCTATGTCTGTTTGATTTTAAAATGTAGGAAACTTATTAGGAACTGTATTTTGTAGCCCTTTGAAATTGCTATGAACAGAATTTATTAAGGCTACTGTACCTCGAAAAATGTCAACTAGGTTTGTAATATAAAATATGGGCAGGTTTGAGATATTAAGCCTACAGCAGTCTTTCGATAAAAGCGTTAAAAACACTTATGTACATATATATTAGCCAGCAACAAAAACATTTAACGTTGATCACCAGATAGTGCTCCATTCACAGAGACCATAACATGGTTCTAGGTGTGTCTGCCGGTATCACCCTTGTAACTTCCATTGCTGTGACTGAAACATGTAAAATATGTCATGGTGAATATGTAGTAAGTTACTTTTAATCTACTTCTTTTGTTTTATATTCATCCAGTTGACCATAGTAGGCTATTAATAAATTTGATGTTTTAGATTACCCCAGCTTAGGTAATTACAATTCATTTGTTTAAATTTTTAAATCGTATATATTGCAATGTAATTGTTATGAGTTTGCGTTGTATTAAGAATTAATTTCGATCCACAGGTCTCATTGACTGTACACATGTTTAAATAATGGCGCTAAAAGACCACGAAGAACATTATGTAAACCGGCATCAAAGACACATCATTAGCAAAAGGGTGGTCTGAGATGGGAAGAAGATTTTAGATGTATCCGCCAATTTCCAGGTTATGTATATGGCAGCTTCATTTGGCGGGACATCACACCGAGAGAAGAGTGTATCAACGGTCTTCTGCTGGACGGCTGTCTGTTAGGCAAGTTACCTATGTTAGTTTAATGAGTCTGATACCTAATTGTTTCTGAAAAGTGTGATTAAGGCCATGCTCCACTGTTTATAGTTTTTTTATAATAAGCATTAACGAGAGCACATATCTAAAATCTGTCTGGCAGTTTTATTCGAAATGGGTTGCCGTTACAGCTAATTTTTTTAAGACAGTACATTAAACGGTATGGACTTTTTAAAAAAAGACAACCAGGATATCGTTAATTACATAATTAGCTAAAAACATAGTACTTTCTACCTAGAAAAAATCATTCAACGTGGCGAAACCCATTTTAAACAAAAATGCCACACAGATATTTGGTATCTATTTTCGTTTAGTAGTTAAATATTTATATCGCGAAAAAAGTGGAAACAAAAGAACGCGGTCTTCATCCATCATTTCTTCTGCTATCACGATAATTATTTTTATATCCTAAACGAAAGAAGATATCGAAAACCTGTTGCACAGTTTTGTTAAAAACAGTGTAAACTATGTTAACAAATTATTTCAATACTAAATATACAATGGTTTTTACTAATTACTATGAACTATTTAGCCAAATATATATAATAATTCGGCTACAAAAAATTAGACAATACAGAAAAATCTATTTGTGACAAAGGTGTGCAACAACTTTTCGATATCTGCTCTTGTTTAGCAATAAAAAGATAATTATCGTGAAAGCAGTTGTAGCCATGATCTCCTGTCTATACTTTCTTCGTGGTAGGTCCAGTAATGTTTACACCTCAACGAGAGCAGATATTACAAATCTGTTTGGCAGTTTTCTTTATATCTGTCTTCTCTAAGTTGGCTGATTTTTTTCAAGGCAGTGAACACTATCGTTCTAGCTAAATATGTAATTACAAAATTCTGGTTAGTTGACTTTTAAGTCGAAACCGTATACTCTACCTTGAAATAATTAGCTATCACGGCAAAAGCCATTAAAAAACTGACAAACAGGTTTTTGTTATCTGCTCTCGTTTGAGTTTAAAAAAAAACTACAGCTAAAACAATACGAACAGGAGAGCATGGTCTTAGTAATTGGATTGGTGGGTTTGGACAGCTCTTTTTGAGAGCTTACGGGGAATAAAATTGAGTCATTATGGAGCTGCACTCACAATGCAAGGTCAAGGGAAACTGGACATTTCCAAGTAATGTTTGACCTTTCCTCATAAATAGCCTGTATTCGTCATTTTAGACTGCTAATATGGGGTTGTTGAGGGGGTGGGAGAGGAAGTGAACAAAAACTGTTAGCATAATATAACAATGTTTTATTTAATAGCATATCACTTCAAGCGCTAATGAAAATATAGTAGACACTCTAATCGATAGTATTTATTATATGACTGGTTCTACTCATTTTGGATACTAAACAGTTTTTACTGGGCATAGACAAATTATACAAAACTGCGGCGAGTGCAGAATATCCTTCTGTAGTGGAACAATGTAACTGCATACAATTGCTTACTACTAATGTACACTGTCCAAACATGTCTGATAGTGTGAACACAAGGAACCTGACTTTGTTTACTTTTTTGCACTCATTCTTGAATTTTCCTCTACTGGCGGCTGTCTACAATGCTCCCGAGTATGATAGGTCTGAGTAATTACAGTGAAAATGTCGAGTTGAATATTTAGATTTAAAACTAAGGTACACCGTACTCGCACCATGTTCTTGAACTGCTTTACAATAACTTAGACTCTATCGAGTAGATTTAGTATGACGTAGTTGGGGGTGCTGGAAGAAGCGGAATAATGGGAAAGATGACAACAATGACTCGGTAGAGGAGTCGGACAGGATGTGGTGACAAGGTTATGGGAATATACCGGCTAACTGGGAGAGCTGAGATAAGATGGTTAGTGGGCAAAAGATACACGGCGGAAGCCGCGGAGAAAACTCCTCGGATGATGATCCCGTGATCGACAAGCCCGCGACCACCGAACAGATTACATTACCAGTTGGTTCTAGCATCCTCCAAGGATATACTCTTCGGAGACCTGTCAAGGCCAGTGTCCACGCTAAAACTAACTCGGAATTAAAAATATGCAAGGCGTCACAAGGGGCGGGGTGAGCAACTACTATGTAAATGAAAGATGGGAATAATTTATGTATTTTACTAACTATAAGAAACAAAATTAACTGGACAACGCAGAAGTACCAGTGGAGCAGATCTGGAGCCTAAACCCCTCCAGTAAGTGACGCGAGAAAAATAACGCGAGGCTGGAACTTACAGTATGAACTAAGCCACTGGACACGGCGGCCAGCATGGGTGAGGAGCCCCGGGTCAAAAAGAAGAAAAAGGTTCCGGTATGTGAAAACCTTAACTACTGAAAACTAAAAATGATTGGCAAAAAGCTTGTGAAGGACCCGGCGTACTCTGACACATCTACCTCCTCTCAGCATCATGCTCCGACTGACTAATAGCCCAAGACTGACACCATGCCAGCCCGCGAGGGGACCTGATTTCGCGCGGCACTAACTAGCCCATACACAAACACTTAACAAATAGATACAAAAGTTACACTGGGCAAATCAGCACTTGAAAAATACTGAAAATATATTTCAAACATTATTATTCTCCAGAAATGTCTTTATGTTAGATAACTGTTCTCATACTATGTCACTATCCAGCGGAAAGGATACACATTGCATAGCTGAAGGAACAATGAAGTAACAAAACAATTACGATTAAAATAAACGCAAAATTATTAAAATGTCATTTGGAAAACGTAAAAAAAAAAAAAAAAAAAAAAAAAAAAAAAAAAAAAAAAAAAAAAAAAAAAAAAAAAAAAAAAAAAAAAAAAAAAAAAAAAAAAAAAAAAAAAAAAAAAAAAAAAAAAAAAAAAAAAAAAAAAAAAAAAAAAAAAAAAAAAAAAAAAAAAAAACACTTGAAAAACGTTGGAATGTAAATGTATTTTCTGTGTCCAGGGCACTGCAGTATGTGTGTTACTTATTTAGCGGCGTGATTGAAAAACGTACATAAACACTAAAACCACGAAACAAAACACTAAAATGTACAAATAATACCAAGAAAACACACACGCATAGCCACATCATACATGTTCCCACCCCTTTTACTCGGCATTGGGCATTCGCCGTCATATTACAGTAAGCAAGGAAATAGTACATCATACAAATATTTATGTATATTTAACGTAATATAACTATTTGTATATTTCTGTCAAATTCTTCGTTTAGATTTCGCAATTTAGGCACACCATCGTTTTCTCTTTCACAAGCAATACACTGCCATAAGCAAGGACGTTATGTGAGAACTAAACTGCTACGCGGCTTGTGCGTTACATTACCAAATCGAACGTTGACATATTGCAGGCGATTATAGTGAACTGTGTACTTCAGCAAAAAAAAAAAAAAAAAAAAAAGCTTTGAAATTGGACATCGCAAGTATTGGACAGCAATATGGAGCTTTTCAATTTAGCCATACACAGAGATAAGTCGTCACCATTAGCTGGTCTTGCACCACTTGATCATAACGCACAACATGAAAAGAAAAATATTCTCAGTTTGGACACCAGGCAGCAGGGCAAGCTGCCAGTAACTGACAGTCTAGGTATTCCAATTGGAAGTTTACCAAATATAAAACGCAAAACTCCAGATACCACCTTCAAAGTGAGTCGGAACACGACCTCAGTTCCCATTTTATTAAGTTTTTATCGTTGTACCCATCTATAAGACTTCTGTGATTTTCCGTATTGTGAATGGAAAATTGCGATCAAGAAATAACTAAATATTACTAACAAATGTACTGTTTTTTATCTCTCATTTTGTTGCGATTGGGTTTTTAATACCCATTACAAAAATTTGATGTACAAAATCTAACTCACGTTAAATATGTAACCTCTATTGATAGAAATGCGATGGCTTTACATTCATAAAATAGCTCCAAAAAGCAGCAGTGTCCTGAATTTGTAATAAAAATGTTATACAAATTCAACAACTCTTTAAAGAGAACATGTAACTATTTGTACACAATAATACTAAATAAGAAAACTTTTCTTAATTTTACATTTTTTTTTCTAATTCCGTTTAAAGTAATCTTACCTGATTTTCACGTATACCTGTGATAACGCTTCGTTACTTACATTTAACACATTTCATTAGTCCGTAACTATTAATAATTATTCATGTACAGCTGTGACTCTTCGTTGTGTAGGCCTAGTGGAATCTGTATCACTGAAAAGTGAATAGCTCACCAAAATTGAATATAACACCCTCATCACCTTCGCATTAGTCTTAATTTTTGAAGAGCGATTATTCCTGTTGAGCCAGAACATTTTTTTTGTAGAGGCAGTTTGGGATCGTCCCAATGAGTTATTCGGTTCCCAGTAACGCAATCTGTAGTATAATGGTGATGGAATTGTAACGTTTTGTCTCGGAATGCAATACGGGACAATGATGGTGAGCAATCTGAAACAAAACAACATTACATTGGCCCGTTAGCATAATTCACAAGCAATATTCACAAATTTGTCATTGTTCCAAAATGCCTTAAGAAACGATACAAATAGTAAAAAGGAAAATAAGAAATAGTGAATTTTAGAGTGTCATTAATACAAATCGTATTTAAAATAAAATAAACCATTATCCACAAAACACAATTCACTAGCTAACCTGGCGATTGGCATTGGTCTTAACGGCCCTCACTAGTAGCGTAAAAACGCGCGATCGACTTCTAAGCACGTGGTAACTTGGGGGGATGGGCGTGTCCTGTCTCCCGCGGTTGGCCTTCGAAGTGTGCGGAGTGGGGATGGCTGTGTGGGAGAGGGAGAGAAGGTGCGCAAACAAATGTGCGCGCGGTATCATTCGTCTTGTGCCTCGATCAGCGACA
>PNEQ01115053.1:0-16959 GCA_003012365.1 Medauroidea extradentata | reverse complement strand
GCCAAGTTTGGCAACAATGCTACAGCCTACGAAGAGAATAGTGTGATGGAAAGAGACCGATAACCGCCCAGAGGGAGGGGTGGGAGACGGAAAGAGTAACAAGGATAAAGATGTGGGGAGGGATGTGAGGAGTTGACTAACACCACGTGATCAAGTATGCGAGTGTGCTGCTCTCCTTCGTGAATCTGCGGAACTATTTGAGCTACGACGAGAAATGATTCTCAAAACACACAACAGATGTGTTAGTATCGGTAACCTGAGACAAGATGGCGGGGATTAATTTCCCTTAACCAACATTTAGCAACAATACCTGTTTCTCAAGTACTGATTAAGATTAATCAATGGGTTAGCAGTCGGTAACCATTGGTTATCTTAATTATAAGAAGCTCTATTGATTAGAGAGTTAAACAGGACTTTTAAAACAAACAAGGATATAAACAGTGACAATTTTTAGGTTATGAAGCCAGATGATTTAAATTATAGTTTGAAGATGATGATAAAGAAATAGTAGATTTCATAAACAGGCCAAGACTTTTTCGGGAACGCCCAAATCACATGTAAATAGATGGCTATGAATTTGTTACGAGATTTCGCCTGAGCAAAAATACTGTCCCAGTACTACTAGAAAAAATTGAAGAACAGCTGGAAGTGACCACAGACGGTTGTGTACTTGTTTATTGCATGTTTTATTTACATCCAATAAACTTTAATACGTTCGGGTAAGTAATAATCTTATGTAGGTTATGTGAAAACATTTTGTGGTTATGTCACATGCCTTCGTATGATGTCTCAGTACTTGCATACATTATTTTGCATAATTGGTTAGACTATTTTTATTTCTTCGGGAAAATTCAAACATATGATGATCAGGGAATCTGGATTGAAAAGTTCTTAATATAAATTTGTAGATTATATTGCATATTTTTAGATACTTCTGTATATTATAATACCTGACAAGATGAGTATTCATGGATACACGCCATTGCTTGTGAATGTTGCCAAGTCACAATCAATGGCGTATATCCATTAATACTCATCTTGTCATACATCCCCACTGCAAAAAACTTTCAAATATCATATTATAATACCTATTGTAAGTTATGTTATTTTTTCACAATTTTGTAGGTTATGTTACACATATAGGTTCCTAGATGAATCCAAATCTACATTAATTTTCTTTCATGCATATTCTTTCTGCTTCCAAGTTACGGCGTCAGTTATTTATTTATTTTTTGTATTCTATGATACGGGCGTATTTTTCAGCAAGAGAAATTAGCATTTCTGTTTCCACATAAACAAAATTTCTGGCACTCGGCCGCTTATATTCTTCTATTATGTATACAAACATCGCTAACCAGCACAACTAAATAAAAAAAATAAAACGCTTCACTGCAGCCAATCACAAGCTGATACGTCATTGCCTGGTTGCCACATTTACCTTAACCGATAGTTAGCTAAACATAATATTAAAGTACGTTGAGAAACACTTCAGATTTAATCACCGCTTAATAGGTTAAGGTGGCCGTCTGGGTCCGCGACTAAATGTGATACAGACGTCCGGCTCTTACCGCTTTACACGAAAAGTATTAATAAAATCGTAGATTTCTCTTTGTACGAATAGAAAAGAAGCATCATTTTAGCCGTGTATACCAATATTAAGCCCTTAATGAGGTTATGAATACATTATTTCGACCGATGAAAAGTGCCAAAATGGCCAGTTTGGCACTTGATTTTAACATAGTTGAAACACTTGCGAGGGGTTCTAATGGGTATAGGAGGGTGGCTGGAACTTTGGCCTGTAAAATTAAACTATAAAATAATAAGGTCGTCGCTTTAAATTTTTTGACGCAAGCTTTCTCCCGCACGTCTACACGCCGCTGTGCAGTTGCTGTAAGGTGCCGCACTCTTGTCGCTTAGGCGCGGCTGAGATGAAGGAAAGACGGAAGAGAAGAGGACGCGAAGGCTCAGGTTGATGCAGGGCAAGCGGGAAGAGGAGGAGTAAGACAGCCAGTGAGAAAGGGAGAAAAAAATGTCTTTGTCTTCCTCAACCCTGCTTGACCTGCATAGTCGAGTGGTGGGGAATCATTTTGACGCGTGCCTCATACACGCCCCGTGCGCATCCTTTTCTAAAATACATTCGATTGTATTTTTTAAACCAGTGATTGTAAACCATCAACCGCTTCATTAGACTGTCACAATAATTCTCCACTGCCACAAAATGACCAGAATTATTTCTTTGCGCAATGAATGTACAGTTTCTGGAAGAAGAATTTTTTATGTAGCCCGTTTGTTCAGTGAAATTAAACGCATGAGTCATCATGTTGGTATGTTTGAATGTTCGTTTGCAAATATGAAACTTATCAAAGAAGAAAGCAAAGGTTTTTATTGTGTTTACCATTTCCAGTGTAATATTTGCTGATTTAAAGACACATTGCATCCAGAAAACCCGAATCAGAAGATGAATTTCATGATCATCAATACAGCATGTGTAAGCAGTATGATGATGACTGGAGACTGGTCAAAGTTTTTCTGCACTGAGAGATATTTCTGCCTCCTTGGATATACCTTGCATGTCCAAAGACACCTTCAAAATACATTCAACAAAACTGGCTTCAGTGTTATGATATTTTAATGAAATAACTAAACTTTCATTAATAATATACTTTCTTAAAGTCATATTGAGATAGCCCAAAGGTAATGTATGTAAGTTGGCTTATCAACATAAAGCGAGCGAAAGTGTTTAAGGTTTCAGAATCATTGTGCATTCGACGTGTGCTGTTTATTTTGAGTATATTTAGCCTATATTTCACTGCCAATGTACGTTGAGGTGGCCGCCTGCAAAAGCCGCGCTTGGAAAACAACTAAAAGTCTCTTACGCTACAAATCAGATTTCAAAGTTAGGGTCACCGTCAAGATCATCCAAATGCAAGTCTGTCATAAAATGACTGACGTCTAACCAAGTGATATAATTACTAATACCTGTACATTTTGCATCACGATTCCTGCTCCAGGCCACAAACTATATCCATTAATATGTCTAAGCCATTAAAATTCACTTTTTATCGAAATTATTCGTTTTATGTAAACCAATAACGGACGTGTCTTTGTATGTATCGAGGTGTGTCTAATTACGTCACATGCTTGATAAAATATGCACATTTTTTAAATCACTGCCCGTTTTATAATGTACTGGTTATTTTTAGGCGATGGAGACAGCAGCACCATGCAACAGTTAATGAAATGTAAACCATATGATCCAAACTATCACATCCAAAAAAATAGAGTGTACAAAACATATCCTAAGAAACTACCTGTGCCGACTGCAAGAGATAGCTTCTAAAGCCGCAAATGAGGTTGGTCCTGTGTGCCATTAGGAATTCGAAAATTTGTTTCGGAAAACAGTATAGGAAACCTAGTTACGTCCCTGCAGTGCACTGCACATAGAGGCGATGGGACATAATCGTGTACCAGTATCGCCCGTATTGAACCCTCGCTTTCGAAAAAAAACCTGGAAGAACGGTGTACAAAATATAACCTATCATTACCTTTCTTAAATTTTTTTTTAATTTGACTAAGCTGTGCTTCGCACTTCTCAAACTGACAAGCAAGAGAATTTTTAGAGCTTAAAAAAGTAATACAAAAATTTGCATGATTAAAAGGAAAGCTGCAGTATGTTGCTCTGTTATTTAATTAATTTCTCATTACATGTATAACAAACAAATAAGAGAACGTTCGTCAATAGTTATATGATTCTTGAGTTATTTATATGCTATTATAATTAAATACTGCAAAGGTAAACCATGTTCAATCGCATAAAATAGAAGTTTTACAATACGACTAGTACTTACTTTCATCAGTGTTTTTCATTTATTTTTAACCAGCACGTAAAAATAAACAAACTGAGCTCTCAGTTTAGCCAATTGCGACTCGATACATCACTGCACGGTTGCCACATTTAGCTACCTAAACCACTAGTTAGCTAAACATAGGATTAAAGTACGTTGAGAAACGGTTCAGATTCAATCACCACTTAATCAACAGTTTAAATTTAATCTTAGGATTACGTAACCGAGACTTTAATCAGACATTGAGAAACCGGCCCTTAGAGTAGCTTGAATACATGAATTAATTTGTGACAATATGTATAATTGAAATGTTGGCAAAACAAAGCAATTTTTTAAGACGAAGCTTTTAAAGCATAACGCCTTATGTTCCGTAAAAAGTTAAACAGAAGCGTATTTAGTTCTGTTCTTTAAACTTAGACTATACACATAAACTTCAGAATAACATACAGTATACCTGCCTGGTCATTTTTTAAGAAAAACACCTAATAAATTTTAACATTTTGCTTTATTAGATGTTTTAAAATGGTGAACCAATATTTATATTTCCAGAATTCACACTTTCTTTTCAGGAGATGGAGACAGCAATGTCATGCAGCAGTTAAATAGATGTAAACCATATGGCCCAAACTACCACATTCAAAAAATTGAGTGCACAAACCATATACTGAGGAACTATTTACGCAAATTGCGAGATATAGCTTGCACAACAAAAACTGATGTTGGTCCAGTGCCATTACGAATAAGATCGGCTATTTCGGAGAGGATGATGCGACTAAGAAGAGCTGTGACTGGAGCTATTTCATACAGGAGTACTCGGAAGGAATTGCAGTTTCATCAATGTGTCGAAGAGTTAAAAAAGATATTGATAATGGACCATGCCACATCTTCGGTTATCATGCTAAGTGCCCAGAGAGAGGTTACTTTTGCAAGGCTTCCAACGATGAAGAAAACATCATTCCTGTATTGGAGAGCTTCGGTCTATGGCAGGAAATACAGGCTTCCAAGAATCATGTTGCTCATCATGCAGTAAGCCTCGTGCACAATGTAACAACAAATACAGTTGAAAGATACAATAACCAGTTGTGCAAATTTGTGAGTGGGAAGAGGGTAAATTTTTCTCTCCGCAGTGGATACCAGACTAGAAGCGAACTGTCCGTCATTTCACATAACACAGGAGGAAATGCACAGACAAGTATAATCCATCAATTGACAGGAGGAAGCCCTGGCCCATTCACAAAAAAAAAATGAGAAACGCGAAAAAAAACTTTCTGCTGAGAAAATACGTCAGAGAAGATCTTGTCCCAGCAGATCTTTAAAACGCAGGAAATTAACGTTCAGTAGCCCAGATGAAAACTATAGCAATATCGTAGAAGAAATTCCTGATGTCAATGAAGATGTTTTCAACGAAAAGAAGGCAGAATTTCTCGAAAACCTTAAAAATGAGTGAAGCACAAATAAATATTCTACAAAATGTCACAGCCTCACAAAGACATTCACATGTATGGCACAATGAAAGGCCAAACAGATTAACAGCTTCCTCTTTTGGAAAGATATGCCGCATGTGTGCAACAACAGCCTGTGCAAAGACAGTTACCAGTTTGCTATATACAACACCTTCAAAGGTTCTACTTCAACAAAATATGGCATTGAGAAAGAACCACTTGCAATAACATCTCTTGAAGAGTACGTAGGAAAGAAAGTGACGCCATGTGGGTTATTCATTGATGAGGAATTTCCGTGGTTCGGTGCATCGCCAGGTGGCCTTCTTGAGGATGACGGAATAATTTAAATAAAATGCCCTGCAGTTGCAGAGAAGCTCACAGAAACTCACACCCGAAGATGCAGCAATGCAGCGTAAGGTTGTATTTTGCACAATTTCAGAGGGCCAAATGAAACTAAAAGAAACACACCCCTTCATGTACCAGGTTCGAGGACAATTGTGGATAACAAAGCAGAGTTATTGCTTGTTCGTACTGTGGACGCCCCGTGGAATGCTTATTCAAAAATTGCAAAGAAATGATAAGTTTTGGAAAAATAAAATGGTTGAGAGACTCAACAGATTTTACATGTAATGTCTGTTGCCCGAAATAATTGATCCTCGGGTACCAAGAAACATGCCAATCAGAGAACCTTCATCTTTACCAGCACACAATACCGAAACACCAAGGTAAAAGTGCTCATTACTGATCCAGAAACTACACTCTAAATTTGAATCAGTGAAATTTCAACAGATTAAGTAAGTTATAAGGTTTTTCACTGGTTAATCTATTCTTTCGTTTTCTAATGACGGATAAACAGTAACAAACAACAGATTATGTTACAGATTGAATTATTAACCAAATATCACTGTTTAATCAGTATAATTCCTTTAACAATAAAATTGACATTCATACACAACAGCAGATTCAATTTGTGGAGTCACTGATATTCAGCATATTCAATAAAACAAAACTTTCTCATGATATCAGTCTTCGTGTAGACCAATTTCGCACTTAAGTAAGTTAATTATTTTTACAAGTTTGACGATGATGTAAACAAAGAATCTTTAATTATTATAAAGTGTAAAAGGCATGTCCATGCATAATGACAAGACGCGTTACAGCATTTGAACTAGAGCACATGAGCTCAGCGATCGTAAAAATAAATAGAAATAATAATTAATTTTGAAAACGCTCGAAGAAATAACATATACATCACTGGTTACAACCTTTGAATTCAACTTAAATAGTCTGCATAACTTACAATCAATCATAACACATGGTAACGTATTGGTTAGGACATATTATTTCAGAAAACAAAGGCACTGGGTTCGAATCCGTATTCCGGCAAAGTCATCTACGAATTTTGAAAGTGTTTATATTTTTCATTGTTTCAGTTCGTGGATTATTTAACAAATGCAATCTGCAGTTTTCTACACATTCCCGATGGAGCAGTTACATCAGATGGAATCAGTGAAAAATCGCAGGCAATCTGTGAATATTCGCTGATTCGGATTTAGAGTGTAATTCAGTAAGCAATGAATGATTTTATGTGCAAACTAGCTGTCCTTTTGCGACTTCGCCCGCGTGTACTATAGAAAAGAGTAATTAACTACTGTTTATCTTTAAAACATTTCCCATCGCAAAGTCTTGCACGGGATACGAACCCTCCCACACCCCAAACTTTATACAATACCTGATTGAATGCTTAAGGCCTCGATCACAGGAACATACCTCTACTTACGATTTGGTGAAAGGCACAGTTCGATAACGACACGATCACACAAAAGTTCCTTGATTTAAGTGAATATTTAATTCAGATTGTATAATAATCAGAAGCAAATTTTTTTGTAAATGAACAATGTAATCGGGAACGAATATTGTTTCTCATTTGACTGCGCCATTACTATTGCAGTTGTCAGCGAGTGTTTTCGTAGTTTTTTTTTTCCGCGGTTGCAAATTAGATAAAAACAATCCTTGATGCGGATTATATATCGTGGTAAAATTTCAGCTCGATCGGTGCAGAACTTTTTGAGTTTTTGAAGCGTACACAAACCAACATAACATTTGTGTGTATATATATATATATTAACAAATGTATCTTACATGAGAATATGCTTGGTAGTATGAATATTTTTGATGTCTTACCAAGATTTACTGTTTTAAAAATATTGAAGAAACCAGAGTAAACATAAGTAAAATTACAAATGTGTGAATTTAATTGTAATATATTTTTGTATCCTCTCTGATATTATTTTTCTCTTTTTGCAATATTTAATACCTTAAGACAATTCCAATTGTTATAATTTCGTATGAATGTGTTGCACCTGTTTTACGAGCATATTTGTAAGTTGTGTGTGCATTTACATGTGTTTAACTTTACAGTAACTATTTACAACATTTCCACTAATTAACCGTATTTAACTAATGCAATATCATGTTTCGTATTTATCTCAGTTCCATTAATAAAGTATACTTGTGATCGCAAATGGAGCAAGAGGCATATACGGTTTGCAATGTAAAACAAGTTCTGTAAATTTATAAATGGTTTAGGCCTAGCAGCACTGTTTCCACTGATGTTGAGTGTAACTATACACTTACAATGTTTGTATGTTTTACTGTGTTTTAAACTGAAAACACCATTAAAAATTTAGAAATCAAAAAGATGGGACTTATATACAATGTTGTTGTGTCACCATGTGCAATGAATTGGTACAGTAATAAGTACAGTACTTACAGGATGTTTTCCATGGTGTATTATGTACATGTTTTATATACCAGATTTCTGTGATAAAAATGTTATATCGTCTGTGCTAAGTTACTAATGTTGCTATGTTGTGCGAATAATAAACAATGATATCCCTTGTATTTTAATCATACTGTGTTTTATTATTTCTGTATATTTTTCCTGTTAATGCAAACCGTACGCTGTGTCTCCGTCGGTACATCCCGTCACTTAACTGTAATGTTTTGTTGAAAAGTGCAAGTGATATATTCTCATTAGCTTATTGCGTGCAGCACTACACATCCACTATGGCGATTTCCTTTACACGAATAACTTGTAATGAATATGTTTCTATGACTAACATATCTCAGAAATACATCAGTCAGATAACCAATACGTTCACCAGACAACATGAAGCCGGCTGTCAATATTACATCCAGAGAAGTACAAAGTTTAAATATGCGAATAATCTTACAACTTGGGGGGAAAAAAAGGAAGGCTTTTACAGCGAATCGTAGTGTTTCAAGTCCTATAAGCGGTTAACATTGATTTTTACTAACAAAAAATTCTCAAATTATATTGTTTGTCATTATTCAAACTAAACGAAAATTCGTTGCCATCATCAATTTGAGAGTAAGTCTGGATCAATCAGTCTTGGCTATGGAAAGGTTAGAGTGTAGCTCGTGAGCTCCGATCCCAACAGTATTTGGGCTGGAAAATCCCTGGCCGAGTATAAAGTGCCAGTCCTGCTGCGAGGGTCTTGAATACAACACTTCCCCCACCACAAACACCCGCTGGAAAGGGACAGGTCAACTGGATTTCTGCGAAAACTGGAAGGAGGAGGGCCGGACGATGCGAAGAGGGGAGGGCGATGAAGCGAAGGGACGGGAAAAGGAACGAGGAGCAGCATTTAGTTTAGAGAGCCGCCACAGACCATCACTGGATTTCAGAAAGAGAGAAGCCGTAAGGCGAAAAACTGCGGCCACCAGACGGCCACCTTAAATATAATCATAGGATTAGCTAACCAAGAGTTTAATCAGACATTGAGAAACTGGCCCTTAGGGTCGGTTAGCAACGTTTCGTGTTTCTTGAGTTACGGTTAACTTAAAAGTGCTGTTTAACTAGTGGTAACCAATTGTTAAGTTAAACACAAGAAGAAGTTCTGGTTACTGAGTTAATCAGTACATTGAACAAATATGGCAGATTGTGTTTTTAAGCAATAAAACATAACCCTTGTGTTAAAAACATGATTATGTTGCAAAATCAGAAAAATTAATTGAATGTAAAGCTAAACTAAGGACGTTTTCATTTATTGCATTTTATTAGATAGTAGTTTAATTCGTGATGAACGTATCACTGCCAATACAGAAGTTGTTTCACGGCTTAGGTTATGGCAAACATAATTTTTTTAAAAATGATTGTTGGAGACAAAACTCAATATTGGTATCCCAAAAAAGAGGAATTTCTTGCTGATAGAGGACAATTTTTATAAAGATATTTCATCTACACAAAAATATTAACTTACCTACTATTGCAAGAAATGTTTTTTTTTTTTTTTTTTTTTTTTTTTTTTTAACATTAATAATAAAATGTATGTTGCAATACTTTTCTGTTTTTGTTTACATATAATGTTGAAAGGGAGAGGTTAGTTTTGGTTAGGTTACACAGAAGGCCACTTATTTTAAGAAAAAGAAAATTAAAATAACATAACTTACATCCAAACTGTTTTTAATTCAACGATTCACACATGACAACAAAAAGCAGTAATTCTAATGCCTTGAAAATGGAAACGAAGATTGTTATTACTGAAAAGAAATCTGCAGTTAATATTTGGCTTCATTCATGAGAGGTTATGGTTGATGAATATAAATAACACAAACATAAGAACATTCTCTTGCAGTAATTTTACACAAATATAATCGGAACCTGCAAAGTGAAACCATTAACGGTGAAACAAAACAGAAGTTTTACTACAAGTCTGCTTACTTTTGTCCATGTTTATTATGAATTTGTAACTTTCTCGTACAAATCTGTTAAGACATTTTCGGTGCCAATCCACATCACGCCTTGGAAGACTCATCGCTATTCTTTTTTCCTGTCAATCTTTTTTACGTTATCGTACTTCGCCTTTGAAATTTTGTCGGTATGCAGATATACGCCCGAAAAAGTACTGAACTCGGCTGCAACTGTTTTCCAATATTCCTCTTTCTGTTTCCACATCACTGTGTGTTCTTATCAAACCACAATATGAGAAAATTTTTAAAATATGGCAATTAGAAGTTTGTTTTCAGAGGCAATAAAACTACTGGGACCTGCACGTTTAACCTTTTATGTCCATTGTTTAGAAGCTAATGTTAATAACAACTTTAAAAAAAATAAATAAATTCAACGCCCAATCACAACGTGAAACATCACTGCATGATTGCCAAATTTACATTAACCAGCACTTAGCTAATCATAACATTCTTAAAAGAAATGGTTTCAGAAACATTACTGTTGTAAGCAGTTGTTAAAAGTTTCATTTATATTTATCATATACTGTAGTCAGATAACCTACACTTAAAACAGACATTGTGAAACTGGCTCTTGGGATTTTATTGCAATCATGTACCTTAACTGTTGACACGTTTTGATTATCAGCTGGAAAGCACATGGTGGTGGAAGGATACACAACATATTTGTTTACATAGCTCTACTGTCTTATGATCTGTCAAAATATGGAATTCTTATACGGTATGAACTGTATGGGTTGTACATTGTTTTTTTATAAGACTATTATCAGTAGATACTCTTCTAATATTTAAGGTCTTTAGTCCATAATATTAAAATATTTCGGCTAATTACTTTTCTCACCAGACCATGGTGGGATTTGGTTGTCTTATTTTGCATAGTTTTTGGATAAAAGTAGCCTATTTTCATAACCTCCAAATTAACAGTACCTAAATAAAAATGTGAATGGTACAATCTAAATTATAGTAAGAAAATTATCAAAAGGTGACTAAGGCTACACTGTAACGAGAAGAAGAGGATTTCGTTTGCTATTGAGGGGCTACGTGAGGCGTCACCCATTTACCAAGGGTTCATCTTGTGTTTCTCGTATGCTTGGCGAGTACAACATGTACGAGTCCGGCCGTGCGACATGCTGACATGTTCGTACTTAAGTAGGCCTTTTCTGCAACATCTTGTAGGATAATTTAAAACTTGACTTGTTAAATGACAGGTTTTGTTAATTACCTCCATGTAATACAAAATTCGTTCTACAATTTTTACTGTCCAATTCCCATATTGATTTGCTTCCAGATTTCTTCGCTAATTACCTAGGAAAAGCATTCAATGTGCAAAACAACTCGTAGATGAAATCGTAACACATCTTACAAAATTACGTAACATAATCTTGGATTTATTTAAAAGATGATGACAAAAATACTAATGTAGGTTTGATGTACATTTAGCAGTAGGTTAACCTTGTCACTATTTACAATAGAACTACAAGTACGCTGCAACATTATCTGGCTTTGATTTGATTAATGTGGAAAACAAAAGCATTTGTACAGTTCTTCTGTTACTGGATTATTGTGAACAGTGACAAAAATTGTATCACTGTTTAGCGAGGGACCAGAGTGTATGTTTTGAACCAGCATTGTCGTGATGTCACACGTGACTTTTTTTTTTTTTTTTTGTTGCTGCCAGTTCTGCCCTTGCTCGCCACGCATGGGCAGAAATGGCAGCCATTTCTGGCAAAACTGGCATCTGTTAGTCCCACTCAAACAGCATATAAAAAAACTTCAGGTAAAACAAACGTTTACTGACAGAAAACTAGCAGAACTGACACAAAAGTGGTAGGCCATGCGAACAAACATTTTATCATGGGACGTGATAAAAAATAATCATGCTGGACACCACTACATTCTGTCGGTAAAAGAATTAATCAGTAGAGCACGCTGCACAGTAGGGCATTGTAACGGAGACACGAAGCACCATCTGTGAATTATTATCCATACTGTTTATACTGCGGCCAGTACACATATTTTTAATAGACTTACACTACAATTTATATTTTGTTTTATCAGTTACTAAGTTATTTCATACCTTTTTGGCTATTTTTTAACGGTTCCTAAAAATCCTTTCGTAAAATCACTGTTTTCGTTATTTCCAAGTTCGTAAAGTTGGGGCTCTACGTATAGGATTTTTGCTTATAAAATATCAAATTTTAAATACACTATTCCATTTAATGCAATTAATTACATGTATTATTGAGTTGGTGGTTGCCACAGTAAGACGCCCATAATGTTTACATTTTACTCACTTCACTTTTAACCTTACATGCTCACTTGTTTATAAAGATTCCGCTAGTGCTGCAGAATTCGTAAACTTTGAGAAAAATAAAATGAAGGTAATGGTAGTGATTAATAATAGCAGGTACCTATTCATAGCATTTGTGCCAACATAACATATTCACCCTCATCCTCATTCTGTGATGTCAACGAAACTCCAAAGTTTAAATAATTCTGAGCTCAATAGCCAGAAGTAATAAATTTGTAAATACAACCAGAAGCACCATATAACAGAACCCAGTGTATATTTCAAGTGGCTCACCAATATTCAACATATTCAGACAGCCCAACAATCAATAAATTACTGTATTTGAAAAGAGGCAAACACACATTATCCTTCCTCCCCATGCACCCGAGGTCAACAATTGCAGAGTAAAATTTACAGCATTACGTCTTCTAAACCCATTATTTTTACATGTATGCCACACTAACTGGGTTATACCACTCCATAGATAACGTACTATTGTAACAAAACTTACTGGAGAATGGACAAGGTGTGCAGCACAAGAAACCTGTAATACTGCCCTCGAGAAAAATCGGCTACAGTATGATCATCTTAATTTTTAATGTGAATCTTCAGTGGCAGAAGAATTATGTACCACAACCATTGAAGGTTTCTGAACATGTACTTGCTCACCTGAAAATACGTGCCACCTCGCACCTTCTTCTCTGTGCGATCACCGTAGTACACAAGTGTCCTTTTGGATCTGTCAAACACAAACCAGCGCTTGTTCCAATGGTGAAACTTGGAGCCCATCTTATGGAGATAGCCTCGGCATGAGGTGGAATCTATGATAACATGAGGGCACAGTTCCACCTGGTGGCCAGCTGTCTCTATGTGAACCCTCAAGTTCAGACTCTCACTTCTGATGGGCAGGTATCGAGTTAGTGGCCGCTGAAAGTAACCGAAATATCACTCAGCCCTGGTGTACACAAGTTAACTAACTCTCTATTGCACACAGTAACGTGAATGTGATACGACTATTAACCATTAGTGATGTAATGACTAGGTCATTACATGGCAAATAATTCTCATGTCAAAGATCTTTCAAAATAATTGTAATATGAATACTGTATTTTTAAAACAGAATAAATTGTGTACCATAACACACAGTTATGCTTATTGCAATACATAATTCCTTAATTGCTAATGTAGCTATGACTAACACAAACAGTACTGGTGACAATAGAGGAAAATAAATCTTAACTGTTGCCTGCCCTAATCATCTGTTAACATAGTTATCAACTAATGAATGAAAAACTTAAAAATGCTTTTTTAAGTAATTAATATGATCCATATTTCACTTATCTTCTAGCATATTAAAATAATATCACATTTTGTTACGTGTACATAATTAGTAACACATTAAATGTAATCATACTGGAGTTATATCAGAGGAACTTTCTCGTAACTCTATTTGGTGGCAACAGAAAAAGTTTGTAAGCATGCTCGAGTGTATGAGTGTGTGTGTGTGTGTGCACGCGCGCATGCATGGATGCATGTGTGCGCAACATCAATTTCATGATACATAAATATGGATTTAGTTGAATTCTGGCTATCGTCAAAAGAACAATCTTGCAGATCAATAATGTCCTCTATGTACTATGATAACAGGAACATTAGCTTAGGGGACTGATGTGTGGAAAACATAAAATTGTTAAACTGCACATGGTTGCTTTTAAAGTGGCCAGTGTGCTTACCGGCATAAAATTAAGTGTCTTGACAGCACAATGGGCAGACGCAACTGCATTTATGAGGTGTTTGCAAGGACTTTAGAAGTTCATGCACACTTTAAGAACACTGGCCTGCATTTTTGGGCACATTTTTTGTTTCTCTAGATGCGAGGATTGTTTCCAAAAATATTGCTATGCAACTTTGCAACACCACGTATACTAACCCATTTGCATGCACAAGTGTACCAGTACGTGCCCGCATATTTGGCAGATAACACCATAAGTGTATTGGTACGCGAGATCGCTAGTTTGGCTTGGAGGAACTCGCAGTGCCATCTATGAAGTATATAGTGAAGCTATGTTCGTTTGGGCATGAAAACAGCATGTGATGACCTCTCTTTTTGTTTATCTCTACTATCTTATCGCGTTTTTCGTATTGCAGCCGCGCTGTCAGGCTGCGATTACAGTTCGGCTGCCGTGTTGGAGATGGCAGCACAGTGTATGAATCATTTAGTGAAAATATGACTATTAGTGTTTGAAAACGGATGTTATTGACATCTGCAAGGTATTTCACAACTTTATTTCGCGTCTTTTTGAGCGAGGCTGTCGTTCTGCAGTGAAAAACGTAAGTTTGAAGGTTTTACTGTCTCGTCGCGACACTTGTCATTAGAAGTACCGAATTTAGTTTGCATTTCGGCAGCTAATTTTTATTTACACAAAAGGTGCAAGTGTCTGAGACAAAGTTATATAAACTGCTACAATATGTTTTCGCCTGAAATATTTTTTGTAATTATAGCTTGTATTAATGCTATATAGGTATACAGCATAGTGAAAAATTACAGACTAGTGTACAAACAGTCATCCATACAAAATAACTTTTCTATTGGTTCACAATTGTTTAGAGCATAATTAGTGTTGTGGATAGTTAGGATTGAAAAATAATTATTGTAAATATAACATAGTTATTTTTATTGAGTGTAAAAATGGAATCACGTAAGAGGAGTGACG
This sequence comes from Medauroidea extradentata, assembly GCA_003012365.1. Lineage (NCBI taxonomy): Eukaryota > Metazoa > Arthropoda > Insecta > Phasmatodea > Phasmatidae > Medauroidea > Medauroidea extradentata. The sequence continues at coordinate 1,895 of PNEQ01115053.1, read as the reverse complement.
TTTTTGTGTGTGGTAGGGATGATGAGGTAATGATGCAGTATTTTGAAATGTTGAGTTCAGACAGTTCAAGCAGTGAAGATGAAATGGACTGTGATAATAACAAACATGCTTCAACGAACCATTCTCGTGTAGTTGATAATGACATAAATGACAGTTCTTCCGAGTCTGGTGATGAAAACATTGTAATGGACACTGGTTGCGGCGATGTTATCGACTGGAAGAAGGAACAGGTTCTTTCGCAACCTGTGTGTCATCCCTTCACTGGTGTTTCTGGCATAGTACCAAACCTAAATTTAGATAAGAATTCCAGCCGGGCAGCGATATTTTCTTTATACATGAATGACAGTGTTATGGATCATATTGTAGAACAGACCAATAAATATGGGTCAAGTGACAGCAGTTTTGTAAGTACAACACCGGACGAATTACGAGTGTATCTCACTCTTCTCATCTTGATGAGTATCGTTCAAAAACCTACTCTTCAAAGTTACTGGAGTAAGTATGTTGCTATAAATACACCATATTTTAGAAGTGTTAAGCCACGACAGCATTTTGTATCCCTAAACAGATATTTACATTTAGTGGACAACGAAACTCTGGACCCAGAAGATCCACTACGTAAAATTCGGCCTATTATAACTGTTGCGTCATCTCGTTGACCTCGTCCCTCCTCAGCTCTTGGGAGAGCGGAACCCGTTTTCCCCTCCATTAGTTGGTGTGACCTCAATGTGCAGTATATAGTCGCTGACTCTGTCTCGTGTGTTCCAGTTGAGCTCCAGCTTATGCAGTAACAACACCTGCTAGCCATGCCTCGTCGTGGACGCCGAAGACGCCCTGGTCGCCGCCATGGAGGAGGTATGCAGGAGTTAATATACAACTTTTATGATTCTCAAGCAGTTGATAACAAGTACATGTACTCTATGAGTGGAATTCGAGGAGACACCACGCGTCCAGCGCGCCCTCGGTGGGTACGTGTACAGCTTGCTCATTCACAGTCATCTGCAGCATCTCTCGTATCAGCAATTCATAATCCTGTTGTTCAAATTCGTTTACTTTCGGCTGCTGGTGACGTAGCACAAAGTCGTCCCATTATAGTGTCACTCACTGCTAGAACTGTTACTGTTCGGGTTCCCGCCTCCACGGACTTTGGCATATATCCAGCAGACAATAAAATCTTGCACATACTCGTTCAGAACATGGGCACTCATGGCAAGGTGATTACCTGGGTGTGCCAACTCTTGGTGCAATATAAGGACTCTGTTACCGCTGATCTTGTTATGTTACCAGGTGTGTGCGTCGAAACGTCCGACGAGGAGTTTTCAGACATGTTAAGTGCTCAGTAATTGACTTGCCATAGAGATCCGCCTCTTAGTGCGGCGCCTCTACTTTGACCTTTGGGTAGGGTAGAGGTGATTCCAGCTATGGCAAGGCCTTGACGTGGCGCTGGAGCTTGCTCGTACCAACTTGCCAACCACGTGATTTACAACCACGTGGCGGGACACACAGACACGCTTAATGTTGCCAGAACAATAACTATGGCATCAGATTCGTTTTGCGAAATTTACACACCATCAGAAAATGTGTGCATTGACGAGTCTTTGATGAAATGCAGGGGAAGACTGCATATTATTCAGTTCAACAAATCTAAACGTGCAAGGTTTGGGATAAAGTTCTACAAACTCTGCGATTCTGCGAATTTGTATTGTGATGGGGCTCTCGCTACGTCGCCACGTTGTTATTTAGATGTGTGGGAGGTTACGTCGTTCCTGTTCGGGACGGCAGAATGTAGTGGGGCTGATTCTTCTACGTATGTTGTTTGTTTGTTTATATGTTGGACGTAACTCTCCTCCGTTACTATTACAAGTAGTTAGCCGGCAAAAAAAAAAAAAAAAAAA